>JARFJB010000400.1:7875000-7997500 GCA_036346205.1 Vesta saturnalis | reverse complement strand
ATGTATCTCAAAATCTTGATGATAGTGATACTCTCTATGAAACTTCAACTAAGCTAAATTACGTCACTCTTATTTTAGATTAGAAAATTTAAAAGTGTTTAATTAGCTTGGCTATTAAGCCCCAGCGGGTGAAAGCCCATATAACGTGAAGTATGTGTGTAATTGAACATGCAAGTATATCTGGCATAATTTGTTCGAATGTATAGGTGCTGACCGCTTAAAAAGAGAATCTGGCTATACAAGAGCGCAGTTGCATCAGGGTAATTTAGACCTTAATGTATTTTGCAGCAGGAAAATTTAAAAATGTTGGTAAATGCATTGATTAATGGGTGATTGCTACTTTCTAATTCATCTTAATGAAATTGCGTAACCGTTTAATTAGCGTATTAATGCATTTTATTTTCTGCTTAAACCTTGTACATATAATTTTAACACTCGACCTTTAATATTTACTTTTTAATTGATAATTGATAACATTATTAAAAGGAGCAAGCAATGAAACGTAAAAAATCTATAATACATGTGTGTAACCATTTATACATATGTGCAACCATTTAATAGTATTATCAATTAAAAGTAAATATAGAAGATGAACTGTTAAAGTTGTATGTACAAGATTTAAGCAGAGAATAAGTTTTATCGTATATGTAAATTTTTACATTCTCAAGGTGAAAATCATTTAAATCATGTTGTTGCAAGACAAACTGGGAAACTTAGTTACACATTTATTTTAAATTAATTTTGTATACAATATGAATATTGAAGGTGGCTTCGAGGTGAAATCGTTTTAATTGCATGTTGTAAATTCGTATATAGGTAAATGTCACAATCTGCAAATGAAAATTAAAAGAAATGTAACAGTTTTAATAACAATTATGCAACCTCTTTTATAATAAAGACGTTACGAAAAATAAACCACGTTGTAAAAAGAAACAAAAACATTTATCCCCGGTAGAATGATATTTAAACTTCATGGTAAATAGACATAAACATTTTGTTAACTTTAAAGAATACCTAGGCCATCAGCTTCTATCAATAATACGTTTTAATCATTTCATTCATATTTAATTTTAGTCGTACGCTACGTGTAATAATTTTAATAACATTTTTCAGGATAATTATGCAATCTCGTTTATAATAGTAATAAACACGTTACGAAAAATAAACCACATTGTAAAACAAAACTAGTTATCCCTGTCTGAATGATATTTAAACTTCATGTTAGATAGGCATCAACAGCTTGTTAGCTTAAAGAATACCAAGGTCATCTGCTTCTATCAATAATACGATCTAATCATTTTTATTCATATTTAATTTTTAGTCTTACGCTATCTATACCTGCCTTACGAGACAAGGGCCTCTTATTAGAATACAAATTCAAATCAGAAGCTCACGTCCGAAAGCAAGTTCCTATACCTGTCTTACAAGCTATCGTTAGAAAAATTCAAATTTCCTGCACAAGGCGAGGTCCAAAATCAACTCCAAGGTCTGATCCGAGGTCAACACCAGGGTCAGCCCCTGGTACAAACCCGAGGTCAATAAATTACGCCCTCCACGTGGGAGTCAAGGTCAAACCGAGGTCAGCCACGTGTGTGGCCTTAGGAATTCCCAAGTATAAAAGTGAAAGTTAAGGTGCCCGTACTCTACTTTTGTTGTGGAAATTGGGTCTTATTCCGCTGTCGAGCTATTTACAGGTATAACTAGGTTGAATGGTCTTACGATGCTTTCTCAACACTTGCCCTAGCGCGCTCGGGTTCGAAATAGCCCCTCGAACCATAACTATTTACTTATTGCATAAATAACTATAATGTATTTCAAAATCGAACTTATCTATTCGGCGAAATAAATTCTTCCACAAAGATAATCCGACTAAATTGTTAAATTTGTGGAATTTTTCATTATAGCTTTCCTTTGCTTGCCTATTGCAGATCAAGACGGTTGAATAAAATGTAATCTATTAAAGCTCAAGCTATCTATCGTTGATAAACTACAATAACATTCGAAAGTACACTTTCAAATACATGAATCTAAGCAAGACGAACACTGGGTATTCAAACACACGTTGAATAATCATACAAAAACATTGAAGTTATAATTTGGAATAAATAGAGGTGAAAAGAATAAAATCAGAACCTAGTATGTATCAATTAATCTTAATTATTCTTAATTAATGTAATTGAGTAATAAACCCGAATTTTTGTTACAGATTTTCATTAACAAGGCAAGACACTGAAACCAATACATCACCAGGTGTTCGTAGTGCGTCGACAGATAGTAATGCTCCGGGATTTCCTAAAGTTGTTCCAGCGCCTGGAGCAAGTGCATTAGTGCAAAATCGACGTCGTACATTAGAATGTCTCACTCCTGCACCAATAACGCGTCGTCCTGGTTCGTTCAGGCAACCAAGATCACCGAAAGCGACACCAGAACGACAACCACATTCTTTTTGTTGTAGAAGACTTTCCTGGCCTGAAATTGATCATCAAGTTCACTCTGGGTAAGCAATTCTCTGTGGTACACTTTTTTACGTTTGAAAGATGCAAGGAAACCGTATTGACGGAATATATAGCCTTTGGCAGCAATAATGTATATTTCTACTATTCTGGCATATTTGATAGAACATTCATTGCGAATATGAAGCCGAATTTTCCCTTTTCACAAAATGTAAACTCTAATAGCAGACATAGTATTGAAATTTTCCAATAAATCTTTTTATTTTTCAGAATTAAGCCCCTTTTGTTATTCACTTCAGACAATTGAGATAGCTCAACCAGAGTATAATAGGTTAACTGCTTTGACAATGTCTGGCATTGATAAAGCTCTTATTTATTAACGGTCTCTTCACAATAGGAAGGACTCCATTGTTAAAGCTTTTATTGACCACGAGTTAAGTTGTTTACAAGCACCCTGTTGATATCATCACGATATCTCAAGAAAGGGGAATTTCTAATTTACATTCATGAAAAGAGAGGATTCTATGCATGTTTTTGAGCTGAATACGTATTAACACAGCATTTTTCTTATGGTTGTACTCATAATTGCTCACATCTACGATTACTTGCGTTCAATGTTTTTATTTAAACATGCAATTTGTAAAGAGGCTTGAAATTTCAAAGTTACGTTTTCTTTCATATGCGTGCTACACAAATGCGTCATTTTGTGTTAAAAGAGAAAACACACTCAGGCAGCTTTATTTTTGTAAAATTGACGCAAAGTACAAAGTCACTAATGATCAATGATTCAGTATGTTGTTTGATAAAACCAAAATATGGGTTAAATACCTTATAGATTAAGGGGAATTTCACGCTACCTATTTACATTCGTTTGCAAAAAGGCTTCATAGAAAAATTCCTGAGAGTTTATTTAAAAGCGTACAATAGATTTCATCGTAAACATTTTCGATGTCTTTATATTAAATAAAAACAGAGTTATTGTGTTAGAAATAGAAAATGTTTGTCAAGTTTGTTGTTTAATACAAACAAAATTTAAAACTATTACCTAATCTTTCAGCTTTCCAGTAAAAAGACAGAGGTGAAAGAATACTAATAAAGTTGCTACAGTTCGTGTACGAAACCATTATAAAGTGACATTTTGATGACACAAGTTCAACAAAGTTTATTAGAATTTTTAGATACATTAACAAGTTATATATGGTGAAAATACATACTACAATAAAATAATCAATAAAGTGTTTAGTAGTGTTGGTGGTGCGCTGCTCAGGACTCCTCGTCCTCTTCAGCGCATGGATTGATTTGGTGTTGGGCTACGTGGTTATGTATTATGCCTGTTGACATCTTTAAGTTGAGATTTGTGGTTTGTCCAAAAAAAGAACCATTGTAGTGGTGTAGCTGTTATGTGGACTGTCCTGTTGTCGCTCGGTTGTGGCTGATATTGCTGATGCCCTGCGTATCTGAAATAAATAGAAACATGTGTTAGATGTGTGAATACATTGTCGGTGTTAACAGAACAGAATTAAAAAAATTATCCATACTGTATACTTAGCTAGGGCATCCACTCCGGACCTTTGTATAATTACCCGTAAAGAGCAACCACCTCTGAACCGTGCGCGAGGATCACTCCCCACAAGTCCATCACAGTTTTCACCTGAGCGAGAGCTGCTGCCACCTTGCGGATGACAGTTAAAGCCATTTCCATATTGAGACCTCCGACCACAGCGGCGGGAGCCGATCTTGGTACTTCCGCCTTTTTAATCTTGCCTGCTGTTGCCTGCTGCTTGAAGAAGGCGCCGCAGTCGGTGATGTCCACTTCGATCGCTGTTGTCCTTCCATCTTCTTCCGCTGTGAAGGTCGAGTGTGCTGCCGCTCTGCAGTAACCCTGTGCGTGATGGAAACTCTGACACCAGTGACACTGCACGAAGCCGAATGTCCGCTGCAAATCCTCTACAGTCACGCGGAGGCGGCCGAGGTGCTTCACCTCCTGGATCTTCTTGTTGTCTTCCTCGGTCGGCAACTCTGTAATGCCCCCCCCCCTTACGGTTTTTTAATTTAATTAAATGATTATTATTTACGCGCCTTCTGGTTTGGTAACCCAACGCGGTTTTATTTTGCCTCGGCTTTGCTCAATCGTGTTTATAATTTATTATAAACGGGGTGTGGTTCGTCTTAACTAGTGGGCTGACACTGTCACCTTAAATAAATATCTTAAAGCGTTTTAAAACGTATATTAAATAAATTTAACAATATAAAAAACTGGTATTAATAACAACTCAAAATGTATTTGTGCTTCTTGATCCTGGCGGCTCCTCACACTCCTGGTGGGCGACTATTTACTGTGTGCGTAGTCGCTTCTGTGAACAGAGATATTATTTTAATCTACTCCTTACCTAGTAGGTAAAATTTATGTTACGGCCCTGTATTTACAGAAGCTGGTACCGTTGCTTTAAGTAGTTTCGTTCAACGGCGCCAGTGTAACGACCTCGAACGGAGAAAATCGATATCGTTCTCGGCCTATACGCATGGTATAATCATTTATTCTTCATTAACTCTGGAGCGCTGAAGCGAGTATGTCGTACTCCCAGGAAATAATACACGCGAAATGCGCGTATGCAAATGCGAGATCTCGGGACTATCTTTCTTTAATTCTAACCGGTTTGATTAGGCAATTAGATTATTTATTTAACGGAATTAATTACGGATTTCTATACTAAGTCTAATTATCTACAATCAATCAAGGGAACAAAATACTTGATATTAAAACTACTCTAAAACGACTTTAATAGGTTTAAGGTAAATATTGGATAATTTACGTACTATCTAATTTATTTACAAACAATCTCACACTAGGTGTTTGCGATGGTTATATTGACTACCAATTTATACAACCGATTTCGGGTGTACTCTCCTGCGATTAAAGACACCGTGTACGGTTATTGTGTTTGTCTGTATGTATTGTATGTATGAGTTTCGAGCGGGATCTCAGTAATACTCAGAAGACGTAGGCGACGGCCTGTCTTAACCGGATAGACTAAGAGAAAGGTCGCAGGTCTTTACAGCCCTGTAACAACCCTTCACCCTCAAGTGTTTGCGATGTGACGTCGGGGGTTACCCCTGCGTGTTACTCTAGGTGTTAGTGTACTTTGTATTTGCGAGTGACGTCGGGGGTTACCCCTGCGTGGCACTCTAGGTGTTAATGTACTTGGTATAACTCCTGGAGACTCAGCCCGGCGTTATTTACGTTCTGTAGTGTTTGATTGTAAATTGTCAGATTTTATAACTTTACAACTTACGTGTCTATCAATGGCAGTACAGGATTAAACTTTAGGTTGCCCGGTGGTGCGCATTATCACACGATCGCGATGGACTCTTGGACGGTGAATAACAGGTCGGTGCTTACACGAAGAAAACGGTACGGTGGCGGCTGATGGATATCGGCTTGACTTGAATCTACTTCGATTCATCATTCTTTTCACGCGCGTCGCGGGTTTATAAAGGTGCATCTGTGGGCGGCTTCGCGGCTACCGTGCGGGGGATGCCGTTATGCGATTGGTTGTAATCGTTCTGACGTGCAAAAACTTACTGGTTTTTTAGAAATACTAGTCAGCGGTGATTAATAAATTATTCGTTGTGCAATATCGCGTAAACTTTTGAAATTTTAGATATAGGATGGTCCGCAAATAATTTATTCTAAAACGCATACGTACAGGACGCTGGTTCTTTACAACTCTACCATCACGAGAGGGATCGGGCGTCCTCACTGCTTCATCCTGTAAACAGAAAGTACTTTAATATCTTGGATTTTTAGTTCAGAGCTAACGTCGACCTCGAATGGTTTTACGGGCACGCCGCGTATCACTACCTTAGACAATCGCTCGCTGTTTGCCTGATGAGTGTGATACGGGGTACCACACCTATTCATATACCTCATCAGCCTGTCTGCGTCAGGCGTAAGGGATTCCGTCACTGAAAGTCTTGGGTCTCGTGAAGGCAATCGGTTGTCGATCCATTTCTAGGGGCTGTCCGTGAAAAGTTCAAGGGCCTGGAATCTGTTGTCCGTGGGCAGCGTAGGCGGGCGAACCTTCTATGTCTTCTTCGGCTTGTTCTTCTGTAGCACGAAGTTGTCGCGGCTGGTGGATTTGGGCGGGCCTCTTCTTCGGTGATGTCGGTTGCAACTGCGGCGGCGGCAGTCGTCGTCGGCGGGTCTTCTAATCGATCCTCTGCTAGCAGAGCGATGCCTTGCGGCAGTGGTGGTTTTGTCTTCTTTCGACGCCTCCTCTTCAGTGCGGTTGGGGCAAGTGGCGCGTCGCTGTTCGGTCTGTTGGACGGCAGATCGAGCAGCAACGGTATCGCGAACTCTTGGGACGTCGTCATAGACAACAGCTCTCCACGCGCTGCTCGTTCCTGGAAGCAGCGCCTGTTGTAACCCAGCTCGAACATAGTAAAAACGATTTATTGAATTATTTAGTTTTCGAAGAGCTCTTAAGCTTGGTAGAGACCTATGCTCAACCAAAGTCTGAACTGCCCTTGCTGACGTTTTGATGAACGCCTTTTTATGGCGTCACTCAACGCCTTGAAATAGACTACTATCAAAGTAAGAAATTTAGTTACTTTAGTATGAAGGCTTATTCCACAAAATCGGTGGGGCCGATCTGCCTAAATATTTTGCTATTTAACAATAGATATATTTTTGTTAAAATATATATGTAATTGGCGTAGTTCTAAAACTATTAAATTTTATTTACAAAAAGGTACCATAAATCAAGTTGAGTATAAATTGTTTTCCTGTAAATTTTTATAATAGGGTTTTAAAAGCAAAACGTAGTTGTAGATAAGAAAAGTTCAAATTTAAATTGGAGAATGATGAGATCACCGTGGTAGGTTCTTTATTTGGGTCATATTTCGGCTGATGTCATTTTGGTTAATGCACTTTACAGACTGACGTCGTGTTTCTGTCAAGATACAATATTTCAGTTCGTTTGGTGTTAAGAAATTATCGTTACCGTTGATGCATAATTTTTTTGGACTACAGTTTGTACTCGAATAAACGTAAGGGCACATGTCCTCAAAGCATGATATCACGAGTGGATACAGGCTGCGATATTAACTGTTTCGTCTGAAAGCGTGTTGAGAGAAAAGCATGATGCAAGAGGCGGTATTTTATTAAGTGGAGCGGAGACTAACTCTGACCGTTGTGTGTTACACGTTACACGTGATGTGTGGTCTCGAGAATCTGGAGAACCGAACGTGTCGAGAAGGTTGTGTTCAACCAAAGCACCATGGGTGTGGATATATATAGTGGTTCACCTCTCCAGGGAGTGTTTAGCATTTTCGGACACTTGGTGTCGTCTACGTACGTTTCATAAAAGGGGTTGTGTTTTTTGTTAAGTACATCCCATTAGTGAATTTATTAACGCAATTTTTGCTGATTGACATTATCGATTAAACACTGTTGTGAAGGCACACCATTCTTCACGTTTAATAGCCATCAGCCGTAACCGACGAAGGTCTTCTTTTACATAAATTTGTAAATACTTGCGTTAATCACAAATAGAAATAACGCTACCTTATTAATTCAATATTGTGTAAATATTACCGTGAGTAAAAGCTTATGTGTACATAAAGTTTACAACGTCGTGATTCAGTCCGTTAAGAACGCAACGTTAACGAACTTGATATTCGGGAGTTGCTACACTTGGTTGCCGCTTATTGGTAGTAATAGATATTCGTAACGAGAACCTCGCCGAGGAACCCGTTCATGACCAGATTGTTTCCGCTGTAACCTGTAAAATTGACTGTGTTTTTAAAAAATTATGCGGCGATAAGCAAATAAACGTAGTAGTCTTTGTTGAAGTGTTAGTCCATTAAGATTATTTTAATTAAATTTGACGAACTACTGTTATCTGCATTTTTTAAATATTTTAGGATTGTTTACTTGGAGGTAATTCAGATTGATTGTGTTTAAAAATTTCACATTGTAAAAGTAATGATTTGGAGTGATCAATTGTTTACGTAAATGTCTCGAATTTTAACAGTATTTACGTGACATTGTCTTCCAAATTTATTTGGAAGATGACAGTAGCAGTATATCCTCCCCTAATCAAAATTTTTAAGATAACCGGTCACAAGTTGGTGTGACTTAAAGTTCAGCATTTGTATCGTACTTATGATTTTATGACTTGTGTTTGTTTAATAGAAGAATAATTAATTAAATTTACTAGCATTATTTGTAATCTCCTCCCGAGTAGCGAAAGCAATAATTAACGAAAATTGGTATTTTAGAGATTTGAAAGTGACCTGGTGGAAAATTCCTAATTTGCGCATTTAGTTTCATGTAGTTTTTTTAAATTAAATAGTAGTTTGTTTAACGTAACAAATTAGAGAATTTCGACGATATTTGTGTAGTTTATGTTTAACTATTTCATTTTGAGTTCAAATGATAGGATTTTGTAGATGATTAGTACTTGGATTTTGACCTATCGGTAATTAAGCGAAATATTTAGAGTTGTTTGTTTTATGAGTATTTTGTTTACAAGCGTTGGGGGTAACATAACGTAAAATTAGGTTAAAGAAGGTCATTGACTCCAACAAATGATTTGCTCGCACGCTTCATTATTATTTGAAGGCGTGTGAATATTTTGAGATTTTTTTAAAGCTAAAGTTCCCGGAACACTGTTTACGTGCACCTGGAGGTAGCCCGCGTAAAGGTAAGTGAGGCCTCTTGTATGTTTTAGGGCTGATTTGTTTAGGCGAGCTCAGGTATATTATTACCGATTTTGTTTTAACAACAGACTGGCGTCCATTAGACGACTGTTTGCCGGCCACAACTCATCCTTATTGACGACTTTTGACAAACCACCTTTAGTATTTTACATTTAGAAACACGCCCGCGACCCTCGGTCCCACCGAGCTAGTCCGGTGCACTTTAATTATCTGTTACATTCGGCGCTAATTTCCTTTTCGACATGCTATGTATTTAAAGAACGCTTTCTACCGGGGGCTTGAAAAACAAAATATTATAAATTTTTACACTGTTATGCTTAAAAACATTTTTTTGTCAATTGAAAACTATTTGATAAATTTCGATTTGATGAAACTAAAATTATAACGTAATTAACCAGATGACCTTCCCTTCTCCTCCCAACTTTATTTTGCGACCTAGACCTTAAAGTGCATAAAAAAAAGTTTCAAAACATTACAAACATTGTATTAATAATATTTGTCTTATACCCTAATCGCCAAATTTGCTATAGAAAGGCGTTTTTTTAATAAGATCATGTGGTACGCTTCCTAGCGCTAGAAGCTTCAAAATAATTTTCGGCAGTTTCTCTTGACCACTTTTATACTTTTATCATAAATTCTTTTCCGAGCGCTCTGCTATGAACGGGTGCTAAGATACCGCCGGGGGCCAACCTTAACGGAGCACCCTGTATAATAATTGTAATGTAGTGTTACTCGATTTTCTTAAATAAAAACAACACAAATTTACAAAATTATTTATACTCTGTTTCCACGAATTGAGTTCATTATTGATGTAAATGACCAAAAGTTTTAGAATTTCAGATTCAGCCCTGCTGCATTGAAATAAATTTTTACCATATTTTTAATTTGTTAATTTCAAAGCTGCCTTGGTGGTGGAGCAAGAACTATTTTCTATGCAGGTAAAGTACCTTTTTTGTGTATCATGTACCAAATTTTATTAAGAAAAGCTGTTCAGAGTCAAATAACACTAATAACTGCAAAATTTGACAATAATCGGGTCAATTTTCATGAAACCGTTATTTTTATCATCGATTAAATCTAGGAATCTGTATGCACACAACATTTCAAGCAATACATTGTTATTGGTTTACAAACAATACTGATTGTCATTTTATAGTTAATTTTCAATAATACATATTTCAAAGTGTCATTCTATTATGATAATGATGACTCTTCGAGAATTTATTTTGTAAAGTGATATGGTATTGAGGATGTTTCGTACCGGTATGCAATTCAACTATTCAATAAAAAATAGCCAGATTTATACATTATGGTTAATCGAATAAAAAATTAATAAAGAAATTCGATGAGACGGGATCTATTGATAGCCAAAAAGGAATACGGTGCAGACGACGATGCAGCTACCGCTTTAGCTATACATTCATTATTCAAAAATCCCAGGTTGAGTTTACGAAGAAGGGCAGCGGAGATAGGTTTGAGCAAAATTCACTTAAAGAATATATTCAAAGAAGACAAAATTATTCCCTTTAAGCCAAAAGTTATTCACAGCTTAAAAGCTTGCCATTATGGTATTAGGCTTGATTCTTGTGCAAACATTGGTGAAAAAATTATGGATGATCGTTTGTACCTAGAGCTGTATTACTGTGGCTTACACACGCACACACACACACACACTATATATATATATATATATATATATATATATATATATATATATATATATATATATATATATGTGTGTGTGTGTGTGTGTAAACCACAGTAATACAGCTCTAAATTTATGTGAAAGGAGACCTTCGTCTGTTACGGCTGATCGCTATTAAACTGAAGAATGGTATTCCTTCACAACAGTTTTTACTCGATAATGTCAATTCTCAAAATAATAAATTCACTAATGGGATGCACTTAACAAAAAACATAGCCCCTTTTGTGAAACGTACGTTGAACACAATTTTCTCGACACGTTCGGTTCTCCAAGTTCTCGAGATCGCACATCACGCGTTACAACTTACATCTTTAACACACGACGGTCAGAGTTAGAATACCCGCTGCAATTAATCGCCTCTTCCCCCTCTTAATAAAATTGCATCATATTTTTCACTCAACATGCTTTCACTCGAAAACTACCAACATCGCAGCCTGTATCCACCCGCGCTGTCATGCTTTAAGGACATGTGCCCCTACGTTTATTAGAGTACAAACTGTAGTCTAGAAAATATTCATCAACGGTAACGATAATTTCTTAACACCAAACGAACGGAAATATTGCATCTTGACACAAACATGTCGTCAATCTGTAAAGCGCATTAACCAAAATAACATCAGCGGAAACATGACCCAAACAAAGAACGTAGTACGGTGATCTCATCATTCTCCAATTTAGATTTGAACTTTTCTTATCCACAACTACGTTTTACTTTTAAAACCCTATTATAAAAATTTACAGGAAAACAATTTATACTCAACTTGAAATTTCTATTTCCAATTAATTAATTCTTGGAAAATTTTAATGTCAAATTTCAGAAATCCATTTTAAATTCAATACGAAAATCTTAATTCTAACTTTATAACCACATAAAACCAACAAATTTCGGCAGCGTGAAAGCGAGGATTCGGGATAAAAAAAAGGAAAAAATACATAGGACGTTCAAACTCACATGACAAGCAGTAAATTTTTCTCGAAATTTTTAATTTATTTTATTTATCTTATCATAGTCAGAAAATACCTTACATTTGCCAAATATTGGTGAAAAAAAACTTATAGCAAAATGAAAATGTAAAACCCAATATTTTATGACCTACGCATTTAAAATACAAAAATGCCTACTCAAAATCTATTCTTTTGGTAATATTTTGCTAGTTTTCATTTTATTAACATTTAAACCACAGTGGCCCAGGCGCAGCGTTTTCACTTTTATCGAGAACACCTTGCAAAAAATCGTGATGTTGTGACATGCGTTAGTAATTTTGACAGATGTCAAACAACCGCAAACAAAGCTGGAGGAATACGCTATAATTTCGGTTCTATTTATAAAATGGTTCTTATCTAGTAAAAAAGGTTTTTTAAACATAGATTTTATTACTAGTATAATAATAATAAGATTTAAGTCTTATTGTTTTTTAAAGTCACCGCTATGGCTTTTTTGTTGCAGTTTTTTCAATTTTTCTTAAAATGTTTAAAAGCTCTCATATAATTATTTGGTGACAATTGGAAAGTACCCTAAAAAGGCAAACTTTATCCCATAATTTTAAAAAAGAGGTAGGAATGCTTTATGAGGAATATCGTGTTGAATTCCCATGCAAGAACAATGAAAACATTTAATTTAGGTATCGAACTAATATTAATAGTTTATTAGTTCTTTACGTATTATTAAAGAAACTGCATAATTAAACATTTAGTAGTTAATATCAATAAGTAGAGATAACAGACATGCAATTAAAAGGAACAAAAGTATATATATATATATATATATATATATATATATATATATATATATATATATATATATATTATACATGCAATTACAACAAAAGTTGATTCACTCTATAAATGTTCAAAATGTTTTCCGTTACATAAGATACATTTATTTATTCGACGGTATGTATCCAGAACAGCCTTTGCAATCCCAGTGCTTGACATGTTCCTTATAGTCTGATGCATACGACCAATCATATCTTCTCGGGTGGTTCACTGAGTTTTGTAGGCTAAATCTGCCATGTGGGTACCATATTACTCCTCTAATATTTAATAGAACATCTAATTAACCTAGTAGGTCATTGGTCAAAAATTGGAGGTATAGTTTACCGTTTAAATGACCATTAAAAACGTGCAGGCCAATAATTTTATTTCTCAATATACCGCACCAAACACTTACACTCCAGCACACTGGTTGCTCTGTCTGTCCAAAGGATTTGACAACTAACTTACGGTTCTTCTTCCATCATATTTTTAAACCGGTTGCAACAATCTAATATGTGGTCAAAATCAGCTTCCACCAGAACTTTGTGTAAAGTGATGTGGCACGGATGTAAGTTAAAATCACTTAAAATTTTATGGACTGCCGTTTTACTAATCCCTAAATCATTCGATATCGTTCTTATACTTAAATGTGGATTCTCTTCTACATACACAGGGACATTTATAACTGAATCTTCACCTCGGACTGGTCGTTGTCTTCTATTTGAGAGTTTGTCTTACACGACGTTTTTTTTTGCTATAATGTTGCCTTTCAAGGTATTGTGTCGCATATTGCCTAGCAGCAATGCAGGCGTTTTAAGAACATTGAATATAAACGGCGAGCATATCGTACGCCTCTGTGATGGAATATAATATTTTTAAAAACAACTTAACAACAAAAGAACTCAAACAAAATTTATAACGACAAAAAAACAATAATTAAATACATCTGTCTTATTAGAAAAACCATAATTTTTGCAAAACATTCTAGATGAAAACGTTTCACTGCCGCCGTTTTTTTTATTTAAAAAATAGTCATCAAATTCAATAAATTGAAAAGCAAAACTTTTATTAATTTTTATATTCCTTTGTACCTTCAAAAACCCGATTTTTACTTTCTCGTATACTACATATACTAAGAGAAAGTATTGTGTGTCTGTGTGTGGCTCCCAGACTATTGGACCGATTTTAATAATATTTGCCAAGGGCTGAATTAATGGGGGGCGAAATGAGGGTGGTTTTCTTGGGGAAGCATTTCCAAAACTAGAGCCAGAAAGTGTATCTTTGGTCAAAAGTTAGTAACCCTAAACCCCGATCAAACAAAAATTTTCGCAAAATTTTAATTTCAAAATGGCGGCTAATATGGCGATTTCAGTTCTTTTCGGCGCTTGTGCTGTTACCAAGAAACCATAAAAGCTACTTGCGATTTGAAAATTACAAAAATAAGTAAAAGTACATGCTTTCGAACGGTTTGCGAATATTTCTCTAACTTATTTAGGACCGGAGTTGGGAGTTTTCAAATTTGACAATTTCAATCCTTTATAACTATGCTTCTAATAAAAATAAAATTTTGAAATTAAGGGATTATACACCGGGCCCCACATAAAAAAAATTTTGTATGGGGATCTCGGAAACGGCAAGAGGGAACGTATTTGTGGTGTTTGTAGAACTCGGATATCTTTTTTCATTTTTGAGATATTTGAAAAAAAATGAAATTTTCCTTTTTCGTTTTTATTTTTTTCTCACTTTATTTGAAGAGCTACCAAAAAAACGAAAACACATTTTCATTGCCCCTTTTTCTACTCTATTAAATCGTATTCTCTAATTTATGATTCAACGTTTCGTATCATAGCAACCATACAAGAAAAAAATGTTTTTAACAGATTTAAATTCTCTGATTGTGAATTCAACGATTTATCACACTTTATATTTTTGATGCGTTTCGAACGAGAAAATTCATTTTCAATGTCAAAATCGAGAACACACGGTTTTTAAGCATAAAAGTATTATTAGAAACATTAGATAACTTTCAATTACTGCAAAATAAAACAAGATTAGGTAACTATCGAAACAAAACAATCTAGTTATGTTCAAAAAAAAAAATATATATATATATATATATATATATATATATATATATATATATATATATATATACATCATGCAATCATTATTGCGTCCGTACGTAATTCCTTAATTTGGCGTCACCTAGAACAAGACGTATTCTCTGATATTTTATTGAAGTATATAGGTCAGCATTTTTCTAAGTTCTATGGTCTATTCCATATGTTTCTAGCTTTTTTTACTATATACATAATTTTTGTACGTTTGACAATCATTCTGGAACCCGTACATTAAAGTACTGCACTAAAAATCATTACGGCGTCTTGCTGCGTTGCATGCCATCTTAATGTAACAAAGCAATCATTTTGGCATCTCGGATTAGAATATACATAATGTTGTTGTTGCAAACATTTAGGCGTCAATATATTTTATATTAATAGTTTGTGAGCAACCAGTTTGACGTCTTCTTTCATATTATCCAAAAATTGTATGAATGTTTTCACAACTAAACTACACGATCATTTTGGCGTCTTAGTTTAAAATATACACAATGTTCTGGTTGCAAACATATTGGCGTCTACATATTGCAATTAATAGTTTATGTGCAATCACTTTTAGGTCTGCTTTCATCTAATTCGAAAAATATATGTTCTATCACTAATGAATTAGGCGATCATTTTGACGTCTTAATTAAAGATATACATATTGTTATTATTACAGCATATGAGCGTCAAGGTCTATTCATATATGTTTAAATAAAATCAATACAATACTTACGTTATTTAAATAGCTCCCAATGTAGAAGACATACATTTATCAAGTAAGGGTAAAGTACAGGAAAGCAGTAAATAATGGGTGCGTACTAGAATTTTGAGTTTGGTACACTCAGCCTATTTCAACCACTTTAATTATCAGACAAACAATTTGATGAATTTATTTTCTCCACTTTTTTAGTTATTTAAAATTTATAATATCTTCATCACCATTCAATCCAAAGAAAGTCCCTGGTTCGAACCTGTTTTAGGCGTGGATGTTTGTTAAGGTGTCGCTAAAAAAGATACCCGAGAATTGGTCACGCGAAAAATTGTCGCGCACATTTGAGCGCGCCTCAAAATATCGCCAGCAAAAAAAGGGCGCCGACGAAAAAAGATCGCGGACAAATGGTGGCACTAAAAAATTTAAATTTTTGTTAACAATTATCTAAATACCAGACTGGAACACTGCGACGCGGCGTTGATTTCACTCAGTACACTCTAAATTTGAAGGTGAGTGTATAGATCGTTTGGATCGACGACACCAGAGACGACAACCGCAGTTTTCAAGAAATCTTTGGAATTGTTTTGAATCCATAGAGGAAGTCATACCATATACAAATTATTCTGCAGAAGGATGGCACAATAGTGTCTCCTCTATATTAAATGCAGCACATCTAAATTTGTAGAAATTTATCAATTCGTTAAAGAAAGAGGAATGTTTACATTGTTTGAAAATTGAACACTACATAGCTGGAAACGAACAGCCACTCAAAAAAATTTGTAAAGATACGGCGCAGCGACAGAAAACTATTTGTCAATAATATGCCAATCATCCACATTAGGAGTATTTAATGGCGGTTGCTCATAACTTCGAGTTACAAATATAAAAAGCAGAAAAGCAAGAACCAACAAAAAAAAAAAAAAATCATAAAATATAAAAACATAAAAAAAAACTTTTAAACATGGCAGTTATTAACTGCTAGTCCTAAGCCTGGATAAAATGTGGAGGAATGTTTAATAGTTATATTTTTCTACGCGACATTTTCTCACGCGATCATTTGTCCGCGACCTTTTTTCGCTGGCGACCTTTTGATGTGCGTTCAAATGTGCGCGACATTTTTTCGCGCGACCAATTGTCCGCGACCTTTTTTCGTACATTCGTTTTTTAAGTATAGTGAATTAGATGTAGAGCAGCCTTGCATAAAACCCCGCCTTTTGAATGTCAATAAAATTTTCAACAGGGAAAAGAATGATACAGGTTCAGTGGAAGCATTGTGTGTCGCCCTATTATTAGGAACTAGTAGTGCTGTTTATGGACATGGATGGATGTCGTACTCATTATACCTCTCTGAGTATAACACAAAGTACTCAACTTTAGTTCTAAAAGTACAAATACGCCAGCGACATGGACGTCCTGATAAACGATAAACACACATGCACCCATGCTTGCACATGTACTGATGCACAAGCACAGACGCGCGCATGCGCAGACACGAGGTTAATAATAGAACTGGTTTCTAAACGCCCTAAACGGTACTAATTTAACTTAGTCGCACTAAAAAAAATAATTTTGATAAATAAACGGTCTCATCGTAACAAGTTACTACGTAATTCAAAATTAAGACACTTGTTTCTTAATCTACATTCTGCAGTTCGTTAGAGGTTTACTAAGCAAAATCCAAGGATGAATATACTTCGCGGTAAAACTTTCGGTTAAACTATCTACCTCTAAGAATTGAAACAAATGCTAATTCAAAATTAAATCTATGAAGTGTCGATTAAAACTATGAATTTGGTGTACAAAGTTATTTAATTAATTTTAAACGGATTTTTTTTATATTTGTACACACACAAATATAGAAGCGAATCCGAAATGCGATTTAAAAAGTCACCCTTTTAAAATAAGGGTAATAATGTCATCTCAACTGTTAATAATAAGTAAATTTTGCATTGGATTATATCATCTGGTAACGTTCGAATCAACTGGGTGTCCCAAGGAAAATTACTAATACAAACTACCTATGATGTAACGGTATAAACGGGTGGTAGAACGGGATTACAGATAAAATTGGCCTTTTTGCCCCGACTAGCCAGCGTATGGGTGTAGGTCAGATGTTGAAAAATTTTGCACAACCAGAATAGTAAATCGTACGTAAGTCACAATAGGGGATGAAGACAAAATCAACTCGGTTAGGGCGCCAGAATGTTTGGTAGTCAAGATAAGGGTTGTCGTGCCAAAATTACGAGTACGTAGCGTGTCTAAACATACAAAAAACATACGCTTACCTATCCGCAATCAATCCCAGGTGTGCTGGACAGCAACTCAGCAAACCACCTGAAATAGGGCTTCAAAAATACTACACGCTTGTCAAATAAAAGCATGATAAACACTCAATAACGTTACGTTAATACACCTCAGTGTAATAATAAGGCATTAAATAATAATCAAAACAAAACAAAAAAAATCTATAGAATGAACTCTAAACTGAATTAATACTCAACTAAAAATCAAATAAAATACTAAATATTAAGAACGCTATTACTCAATAAAACAAAAAACTAACCTCGTTACGTTAAAAACTAAATTACCGGTAACTTGCAATTTGCAAAAAAACTCTTACGTAACACAAAAGGGTTTCCATAGAAATTAAACACATTTATAAAACCTAACAAACTATAATAAAATAATAAAAATGATAAATATAAAAAAATGTAAACATACGATAATGCGTATAAACAAAAAAATACAAATACTTAAAAGGCGACAGGATGTCTGATTTACGCCAGTCTAAATCGTTTAACCTATAAAGATATAATTCGTGGATAATATACCCACACTACAATAGGGTCGATTGCCCTTTAATACCAAAATAAAAAAGTGTGAAGGCGGAGCGTCAAAACTATAATTAATTACGCTAAACAAATTTAAACAACTTACTTTAACAAAAAAAATGACCCCGCTTTCAAACTTCCATAAACACAAAAAAAAATAAATCGAAACACACAAAAATCTTCAAAATTTTCAATAAAAAAACACAATATTATATTACCTTACGGTCTAGAATTACACCTCTTCTGTGTTACAATATATGTGGAAGATAACCAGGTGGTCGGTTACGGCTATGACGGAAATGAAATCTCCCTGCTCTGGCAAAATGATGAATAAAATGTTGACTATTGTTCCATTATACACAAATAATTTCTTGACTAAACTCGTTAGAAAGTTACTGTATTAATTACTAACTTCTTTTAAAATATGAAAATGAGCGTTCAAATGACTTGATAACTTTTAGCTTTAATTGGTTTTATTTCCACTAGTAATCCAAAATGTTAATAACTGTTTTAAATAACTATAAATTTTAATATATTGCGAAAGTTTCTTTATCTTTACACACGCTTTGTACGATAAATAGGTGGCACTGCAAGAACGATGATTTTAAAATCCGCAGAAGCGATATAAACCAAAGAGGTCACTGAAGCACTATACAACACGACGATGTCCTCTAGGTAACTTTACGTAAAACCGAAATCGGCACTAGGTATAATCCTCTGGCGATGAACAATTTTAATAAAATCCCTATACAGGTATTCTTCAGGAGTAACTAAACTACCCTTACTACACAACAAGTACGTTCGTTAAACACCACAAGGTCCCAAAATATCAACGTTCTAAACCACCCCCTTAAAGCGTAACAATAAACGGCAACGTATACTACTCGAAAGCACGATCAGTTTCAGTATCCCAAAAATTATTCACAAAAATCCATCTTTGATTTTTAATCCCACTACTCATAAAAAATCTTATCTAATTTAATTCCACCAATTAAAAAAACGGAAGGGGAAAATAAGGTACCCCGATACACAAATTCGTTTCCGTCCGTGAGGACTCGGTAAATTTTCAAAAACTCAAACGTCAGCAAAAGTATCCTGTACAGCCTCTCTATGTTTACCTTAAAGTACGAACAATAAGGCCCACATGTAATCTCTATGACTCAAAACCAGCATATTCACTAATACACTGAACAACTATACTTAAGCGTCTTTATGTCGCTAACATGACATCATGCACAGATAAATCCACACTATTTATTTAAATTACTTAATTTTCTATTATATTTTACGGAAATCAAACGAAATGAACCTTAATTAAACGTAGATACCACTATTTACAAATAAACGTTAATCAAACTTCTATAAACGGGAAATAATAAGGAAAAACAACCTAAATTACAAAAAAAATAATTCACAAACTAAGAATCTAAAGCTCACCATACACCTACCATCCCTAAAGGTCGTTACACACGTTAAACAAATTCATCTATAAAACTAAACTTGACAAAAAATATGTATATACGGAATCTAACTAAATGCAAACAAAATTACCCAATACGTATACAGGGTGTTCAAAATACCCTGACAATGACAAAACTGTAAAACATATTAACCAATTTGCATTTTAATTTTTACATTTATCTGTAAATTTTATTATTTTCTGGGTGTGTACATAGAATGGTCTATTTGAGGTGCATGAGGTAGCTAATCTTGCTTAGAATAAACAGTATGTATATATGTTAATATATCACTTCAGAATGATTTACAAAATAATGCATGTGTGAGTTCATAATGATGTTAAGTAACATCAATTGTATATCTAGGTAGAATGACGCCAGAAGGCTGTAGACCGTAAATATGAAATTACTTCAAATTAAATAAGAAAGAATATTAGAAAATGGTTTTACAGTGTTGCCATTTAAAGACGTCGGAAAGATTGTAAATGTACAGAATAAATACAATAAAAGTATATTTAGAAATAGCGCCGTGACGGCAAAGTGCTGAACTAAGTTTGTATACAATTTTACGAATTACACGATTTTGGCGTCGACAAGTTTTTAAAAAATCTCAACGTAGGAGTATGGAATGGGCCCCATACTCAGAATGAGTATTATAGGATTCTATCAGAATTGTCTTTTGTCAACGGTGCTTCTCTAACACTCATACCAAGAAAATTATTAAGGATTGTAATCTGGCGTCCATATACAGACGCCACTTTGCAAAGTGTAGCCAGATTGATGGTAAATGCCAAATAGATGGACGCAAAATGATAGAATGATGTATATATATATATATATATATATATATATATATATATATATATATATATATATATATATATATATATATTCCAAACGCACATAGCAACGTCGCACAATTTCGTACATTACATTTTTGAGCATATTTGGTGTAATTTTTCTGAATGTTGCATTCACATCTGCTTTCAATTCTGCAATGTTGTCAAACTTTTTCCTGTATACTTGTCCTTTGATAAACCCCCATAAGAAAAAATCTAATGGAGTGATATCCGGTGACCTTGCAGGCCAACGCACAATACTGTTTGTAGCAATCACACTATTGTTAACGTTTTCTGCTAAAGAATTCATAACTTCATGGGAATTTTGGGGAGGCGCACTATCTTGCTGGTACCAAATGTTTCTACATTCCGCTAATGGAATATCATCTAGTAAATCTTCGATTTCAATAGCCAACATATGTAAATAGCGTTGTGATGTCAAGGTACCTTCATAAAATATCGGTCCTATTGTAACATTAAAAGCGGCTGCCAAAGTATAAACACTAAAACTGGGCCAACTTATAACATTAAAACAAAAGCGATGATGTAATAAACAATTTGTAACTGATCGAATGATTTTAATTAATATAACAAATTACCAAATAATAATCGCTACTGCTGTCGGCTCAATCGGTAAATTGAGGTAGGGGAGAGTTCTAATTTAGAGTTTAATTAACATACCTGAAATACTGCGTGCTTCTCATCTGCTTAATTATTTTCACTTATACTTAATTAATAAGAAAAATATGTAATGTGAATAAAAACAATAAAATGATACCTCGGGCGCCAAGCTATTTTTAAAAATACGTTACGTTATTGGAACAGCTAAACCAAGTTTATTAATAATAATACAACAATAATCAAAATGAAAATAAAATTACAAGGCACACTAAAGTTTATTTAATATCCAATTGTAATGGAAAAGTCTTAAATCTATTCGTTAATTACTAAAAATGATACCTTTAAACAGTTCTGTGTATGTATTAATTACCACTGGTGACACATGAAACGGATCGGTCAACTAGATGAAATAATTATAGCATCATTGAGGTGCAATCTCCATATCTAAGGTTACCAGCCACACCCCAATGGAATTATCTTGATAATTTATTCTTAATAACTTGAATCCATAATAATCAATGCATTACTTTGAAGTTTTTAGTATGTAAAAAAAATTGCGATTTATGATGTAAACCAAGTAAAATAAGGTAGTTAAAAAATGGTACTTTAAAAGTAAAAATTAAAAATTAATTCTATTACAATTAAAAAATATATGCATTATTAAAGTATGCAAAAGGTGTAAACGTATAATATATAAAAGTGTTACAAAGTAAGTAAAAGTGAGTAATTAAAAGTGAGTAATTAAAAGTGAGTAATGAAAAGTGCCTAAAAAAAGCAAAGGCTTTAGTTTTAACTATAATGAGAAAAAAATAACTTACCATCTACCGATGGCACTTTACACAAATATTTAGGGAAAATTCCCCACAACTACATGCTGCATGCTATTACATTTAGCAACAAGTGAATTGAAAGAAAACTTTCAGAATAACTCAAATGAGTATTTCTCCCTAAAAGTTTTCATGCGTTGCGCGGATACAATAATATGAATCCAATTTTTTAAGAAAGGGAACTATAACTCTTTATGAAATATTACACCCAAAAGATATGTTCTAGGAAATGCCAATTAAATTGCCATTCTCAATTCTACATATTAATAATTAAAAACTTTTCTAATATTACGCCAAATAAATTAACAATTCTTAAATTAATGTACTTTTTAATACAACCACAAAAAAAAGGTTGTTACACTATAACTCGTCTCCCCAGAAGTCCAAATCAAACATTAAAACCCAATCGATTTTGATTTCGTAATGATCGTACACGAAACTGATTATGGGTCGACCAATAATACTGGTTTTTGTCTGTTAAATACGCCATTGTTGCTAAAATATGTTTCATCAGACTATAGGATATTCGAAGGAAAACATTCGTTATCATCGGAATTTCTGGTTAGCCGTTCACAAAACAATCATTCGCCGGATGCTAACGCCGGGCAATAAAATTTGACACACCCTGTATTTGTAAGGATGGTATTTTCCTTAGAGGGTATTCTTTGTACTGTTGATCTCGAAATGTTATTTTCTTTTTCAATAACTCTAGTTGAAATTGAATCATCCTCAGAAATCGCCAACAAAACATTTAACTGATTATCTTCATTCACATGCTTATTGCGTTGGTTCACAAGTTTTTGAAAAGATCCATATTCTTTCAGATTCCTTACCAGTCTATTAAATATCGCTTTGTTTGGTTGTCAACGTTTTCGAAATTTCAGTAAATATCGCCTCTCTGCTTCATCTGTATTTTTGCGACTTTCAATGAAACAACACGGTATATCGAAACTTTGTAGGGTTGAAAAATGTGTCATTAGTAGTTTAAAATAAACTAATTTCTTTTCAATAAAACCAAGATTTATTTGTGACAACTTTTTGTGCAAGTTTATTGCATATTCAACCACAGAATTATTCTGTTATTTAACTATTCATTAGTTGACATGACAATAAACAAAAGAAAAGCAAGGCCTACTTAAGGGCTGAATGATATTTATGATGTAAACAATAGGTAGAATCGAAAAAAACTTTTTTTCGAATTTGCTAATGGCCCAGGTGGCAAAAGTTGCCATTCATAAAAGTAAGTTTTTTTTGGAAAAAATCCGATACGGCCCTATGTGTAAACTCTTCTTGAATGTTTAAAAAGTATGTGTTCAAAAATTGGAGACTCTCGGAACAGTTTTGGAGGTGCCCCAAAGACCTAACAGAAAAAGATGAAATCCTATTTCATGTAGATTGTAGATAATACACTTTTAACTGAAATCTAAACAAATTAACGAAATAATAGATTTATTGACGGTAGTACGACACTTTACATACGTATAAGGTAGAACCAAGTCAAAAAATCCGAACAGAAATATTAAAAGTAAGTGTAGGAACAATAATAAGAAGTGTAAGAAAAATAAAACTAAAAATTCAACAAAACTGAAGCTGCCAAAACGTATTGAGCTTAAAAGGAACGTGTACCGATATACAAGAAATATATTCTTATTAACAAATATTTAACTTAGAACGTATATCATTATTAAAAGAAACAAAAAGTTATCTAAGCTTAAATTCTGACTTAGAATTAAATGATTTCATAAGCTTCCTAGACTCGATTCGAGATTTTATGAAACCATCTCGTTTTTCCTCTCCACAAACATTAGATGATGGCTCTGTAACTAAATGTACACATCCTTCAGTGGCCTGAGTGTGACAGGGGAACTTGGGCAAATCAAAAAAGGTGCTGCAGTTTCTTGACCAGATACAAAACCTTCTAGGTCCTCGTCAGAGACCTGCTTTAATATTGTTGGTTCTGACCTATCTGTTTTATACCAATAAATGATTTCTGTATAATCATCTGCCTGCATGTTTAAAGGAGGTACGCGAAACTGTTTGACAGATGTTGAGTTTTTGTTCTCTTTTCTAAAAGCAATTATTCTGCGGCATGCTAACTTGGGAATGTGCTCTCTGTTATCTGCCAGCATCGCTAGAAGCAGGTTCTCTGAGTGGCCAAAGAAGCCATTCCTCTGTATTACCACATCTACTATCTCCCTCAATTCAGTCGGCATATATCTTGAATATGCAATCAATCTCCACAAATGTCGTGGACCTTCATTACACAATGGCTTACATTTGATATTGAACCATATTGGACCATATACTTTCATGATAAATGTAGCTAAGTGTACCAATTTTACGTGGGATGCTCCGATGCGACATATAAGCGAAGGATTCTACTCGCCGTTGTCACCCATCTTGAATGTACGACTGGTCCTGGTTTAATCCTCGCAAGGTCTTCGCTGCATTCTCCAGATGATACTGCATACAACATATCATACAAATATTGCTGGTCAGTACTCAAAATATTTCTATCCAAATCAGGAATGGTGTTACTCCCAATTTTCGAGAATCTGACTAGAAGGAGGGTTTCACAAGCTTGTATTGATTTTCCAATGGCGCCAGAGAAAGCTTTCGGACCTTGATTAACTCGATCAAGTTGGATTAAAAGGTGGCGTAAGGCAAGTTCGTTTAGATGTAACATCCAAATGAACCATTGAAGAGGGCGATTTCTAGGAGTCTTATTATTCCTGCGTTTGTTCCTGTGTTGACGTTAGTCTCATCACATCCAACTGCTATTAACGATTCAATCGATACTTCTTTTCTATTAAAGAAATCCAATATGGCATCTTTGATGATGACAGCTGATCCAGACGATACGGCTAAATGGCCGAGGTAAATAGAACCTGGCTCTTTTACCAAGAATATATGCTCCTCTGTGATGGTACTATAGTAATACTTATCGCCCTTCCTAGTTTGTGTTAGGGATTTATCCTTCCGTCCATGAAAATATAACGCTTTTACTACCTCCATGTTCTTATTTTGCAATTCTTTCCTGTGCTTTTCCCTTTCCCGACGAACTTTATTTCGATCTATTATTTTAGCAGTGTCCTGTTCATTAATGATGCCCAAATCTTGTAACAGAGCGTAAGAAAGTAATGCAGCGCTTCTGTCTGAAACAACGTAACAATCGCACTCCCTAGCAAAGGCTGTGAGATTTACGGTCATTTGCAATTTTGAAACGTTTGTCTTCAGTTGTTTGTCTTCAGTTGTGGAAGAACAAGAGGGCTGGGGATCAGAGTCAGGCAACTTTCCAGGATCATTCCTAGTCTCATTTTCAGAGTCTCCTGGCCCAGATGCAGTATCTTTAGACTTTAATTTTGGGCGTTTTACAAATTGTTCTTCAGGTTCTTGGGATCGTTCCATCTTTCTTTGGTATCTTTTTGCTATTTTCCTGGAGAATGCTACATCAATTGATCCTATGACTATATTTCTGGTAGTTCGCTGATATATTACAAATTCTCTTTCTTGTGCTAGAATTTTCTTCTCTTTGGAACAATGGCAATCGTTGAGGTCTTTACATTTACAACTAGCAATATCAAAGAGAGTTTCCTCCCAGCTAAGTTTTACATCTCTGAGCTTATTTGTGTACCTTTCAGATTGCTGTCTGCCTTTATATGGTTTGAGTAGAGTCCTATAGTCAGTATTCAATTTTTTTTTATTTTCTCAGTAATTTTTTTAAATGTAATTGTTGGAACCGATGACTTCTTTGAGATGTCCACTATGGTGTTTGCAGTTTCTGTTGCTATTATTGAAGCTGGTGGATCTTTGCCTGCCATGATGCCTTTTTTCTCATTCCTGACAAACAAATAATGTAAAATTATATCCGCATTCGTGGGAAGTCTTAGTTGGGACATCCCGACAAGGGTTTCAAAGATAGGACAAAGGGTGGTTTTCCTGGTAAGAGTTTATGCGCTCATTTTACTTTGTTTGGTATCTGAAACAAAAGAAACAATGGTTACTGTAACATTTTTAGCTACAGAAATTTAATTAACTTGAATAAAACGAAATAACGTGAAAAGTAACCAAATTATATTTGAAAGTCGGAATAAATAAAAACACATATCTTTTTACTTAACTGGGGCACCTCCACAAATGTTCCGAGAGCCTCCAATTTTGAACACACACTTTTTAAACATTCAAGAAGAGTTTACACATAGGGCCGTATCGTATTTTTTTTCCAGAAAAAAAATTTTTTTTGAGGGGGTTGGGGCACCTGAAGGGGTCGATTTTAAAAAAAATTTTTTTGGCAAAAAACTTACTTTTATGAATGGCAACTTTTGCCACCCGGGCTATTGTCAAATTCGAAAAACAGTTTTTTTCGATCCTAACTAGTAAATAATACATTTTAATATTTTTATATCCTGAATACCTATGAATAATTTAAAATTATTGATTGTAATCAAAAATATGAAGTGTGATATGTCGTTGAACTCAGGTTCAAATAGAGAATTTAAATAGGTTAAAAACAATTTTTTCTTGTATTTAAAAAAATAAAGTTGATGATGGTTGCTATGATACGAAACGTTGAATCATAAATTAGATGATACGACTTAATAGAAAATAGAAAAAGTGTCAATGAAAATGTGCTTTCGTTTTTTTGGTAGCTCTTCAAATAAAGTTAGAAAAAAATAAAAACGAAAAACAAAAATTTCAGTTTTTTTCAAATATCTCAAAAATGAAAAAAGATATCTGAGCTCTACAAACACCATAAATACGTTCCCACGAATGCGCAACTTTTATCCTATTTTATTGACTTTCTATCTGTTACCGTTTGCGAGATCCCCATACATAACATTGTTATATGGGACACGGTGTATAGTACTAAACTGCTATATTGGAATATTTTTAGAACTTCCGGTTTTGCCGAAAATAATTAAAAAAGTTGTTTTTTTAATTTTTTGAATATTTTGTATCAAAATTTTAAAAACAAATCTAAAGCATTTTAAAACTAATTTCTCATGCTATCTAAATATACAGTGATTTACAAAATACAGGGTGAATAAGAAAAAAATAATGTTAGTAGGTAAGTATATTTTATTATTATTATTATTATATTGCAAGTTATCGGGAGTTAGGGATTGCTGCGGGCAACAGTTAGTTTCCCTATACGAGAAAGTGTTGTGCCATATTTTTTTATTACTTATGGGAAATTTAAAACAAGATGTGTGTAGGTAATAAAATAATGATTACAATTAGAGTTATAATATTCTCATTTTGCTACAACTTTTTAACTAATAAAGATATCGAACTACTTTTTTTACCAGTGTCATACAAACTTAAGATTCTGGCTATCATAAAATAATGGTGTAGGTATGTTTAAAAATTACGAGAAAATTCGACAAAACTACTATGTATTTAAAAAACGCCTTGTACCGGTAGCTTTAAAGGTAAAATATTATAAATTTTTACATTATTATGCTTTAAAAACCTTTTTTTGCCAAATGAGAATTGATGAAACAAAAATTATAACATAATTAATCATATGACTTGCCGTCTCTCCTTCCACCATTATTTTACAGCCTAAACCTTAAAATGCGTTCCAAAACAGTATAAAAACTTTAAAAATTGTGCCTTGTACACTAATCGCCAAATTTTTTATAAAAAGGTAACTTCAAAATAATTTCCAGTATTTTCTCTTGGCCACTATTATCATAAATTTTTTTGCGAACGCTCTTCGATGAAAGGGTGCTGACCGACCTTAGTGGGACACCCTGTATATTAATATTTAAACTTCATATATCTATAAAGGTGTATTTATACTTTATTTTTCAGTTTTAAGTAATTTACACGCACTACAATTTTTTTTATCCAATGTGGCAAAGTTTTCTCGTCTGCTAACGTAATTTTTTGTAAATGAATACGCATATAAATGAGTGTATTTCTTGTTTTTTAACAGTTCGTGTAACAATTGCATTTATATTCACATGGTTACTAATTACAAATAATTGCTTACGTGTGCATATACAGAGGGCATTCATAACGAATAGTACACATTATAGAACCTCGCAGTAATAACTGAAGTGCTTAATGTGCATGGCTCATGTAATCTTCAAGCGAAATCTACATGTATAATAAAAAAGAGTTCTAACAGGAAAACTGCGTGTGTTGTATTGTGTATATTGCACCATTGAAGTACATTCATAATATAGGTGCTTAAAATAGCAACAAATACTAGTATATATGTTGCTTTAAGCCTTCTAAAGAGTGATTTCCCATAATAAAACGCGGAAGTGTTGGAGAGTCTCACAAAGTTCTAAGAAAGACGAAACATGGGATATACGTACGTGTAGAAAAAAATTAAACTGACATGTACCAACATTTACGAGAACTACCGATGATTATGAGATGAAACCTGATCTGAAAAGACAAGCGTGCTAATTTTTACAATACTCATTTCATATTTCAATTGTATTATTTACAAGCGATGTCACTTGCAGCTAAATCTCGATAAATGCGGACCAATCACGCGTTTCCTTGTTTGACAACGTCGTAGTTAGGCATAAAAATCTAAAATCTACGGTATAATCGTATAAACAAAACTACTGTAACCTAACAGAAAAAAAATTGTATGAGCCGGAAATCGAACCTCTGCCTCATCCGCGTGTCAGGCGACCAATGTAGCACTAGACCAACCGTATTCTCCCGTTTTGACGTTAAAACTGTTATTTAAACCATTTATAGGAACACAATTTCCTATTGGTACGCACTTATCGAGATTTAGCCGCAAGTGGGATGTCTGACCTTTCTAAATACGAGTACCTACGATGTTTGAAACACTGAACCATTTTTGTTGCTTCATGTTTACGAATTTATACTGCTATAGTTGTACCTAATTATCATTGTTGTCAAATTGAACAGCTCATGTATACCTTGAATAAGGAAATAAATTGCTTATTGGTCATTGAAATTGTTGTATTACAGGGTGTCTTTAAAATTTACTAAGACTGATTATTCCGATGGTTACTACCAAAACGAAACGAATAATCCCTATTTTTGATTTTATGACGAAAATGTACTGAAATTATTTTATTATACCTACTACTCCTATTTGCGTTATTTCGTAAAAACTCACAGACGTTAGGTCATAAAGCAAAGCATTGCCTGCGTTTCGTCTGGGGGAAAATGATATAAATCAATAACTAACTGTCCGCACACAAATAATACTGTTCATCCCCGAAAGGATATATTTTGGTCAGTAATAGCAAGTGTCCATGCAAATATTTTTATGTATACTTAATAGATTTAGATTTTGTAGAATAAAACAAGTGTACGAACTGGTGTTTCTTAATATCATTATCGAACGCTTGAGAAGTCGTGCGGAAAGGGGCTGTCTAGAACTCTAACCAAATCTCTAAAGGTATACTGCCAGAAAATCACAAATCACACAAATCACCGCTTAGATAAAGACGTCCCAATCCCATTAACTTCATTTGCATCAGAAAGTCCATCCATTTCGTGTGCGTCCACATCATTTGCGTCAATACGAAAAATTATGGAGCAAGAGGCCGGAAGCGTAACAATAGAAAAAGAAAATAACAGTTCTGATATGCTAACGCTAGTATTGCAAGAAATCGTTGACGGTAAAAGAGTCGCTAACATACCGCATTTCTTTAATCAAATTCTAAATAAAGAAGTACACAAACCGTTTAGCTGCTCACTAGTGAACATGGTAATTACACAGGAACGACAAAATGGACTTAAAAGTGAATTTATACTCAAATATAAAATGTGCGGTATAATACAGACAATTACTTCAGAAGACTGTAATGATGATTCATTCTTAGACATAAAAGACATTCTAATTTGAAAGAAATTCATACTGTAATGGCTGTTACGACGATGTCAAGTACCACGATTTGCTGGCCAACACAATCCACAAATTGGCTGGGATAGAAATGGATGCAGCTGGGGAAGAAGAAAAGAAAATGGCCGAAGAAGATGGTGAACTGGATGAAAATGGTATACTACTGGTATCAGTCATCACGGATGGAGCTTAGTGTAAAGGATCTTATGAGACTAATTATTTTGCCAATTCCGATGTTAGATAGATAGATAGATATTTTATTCTTAACCATGTGGTGTAGAAGTGAATACATTATATAAAACACACATAAAATATAGTACACAAAGCATATTGAGGAATAGTAATAGAAGTAAATACACTATTTAACTCACATAATAAATCAAAATATACAAACAGGTGATATTAATATGTAACTAAATTACACTATATAATTTTATCAGATGTGTCAAAAAACTCTTGAGTTGAGTAAAAAGCAAATGTTTCAAAATACTTACAAATTTTGTGTTTAAATGTTGACTTCGAGGCTTTTTTTTATTTCATTTGATAAGTGGTTATACATCTGTATTGCCTGATTTTTAAAATATTTGTACACTATACTTGAATTTGTAGTCTCATTTCTAATTTTATTACGCGATCTGGTGTTATACGTATGAAAATCTGCATTTTGTTTGAATGAATTTATATTTCTATGTGCGAAAATTAGGCATTCACAAATAAATAAATTATACATGGTGTGAATATTTAGATTGATGAAATGAGAACGACATGATTCTCGTAGACCGACACCGGCTAATATACGAATTGCCTTTTTCTCCAGCCTAAAAATCTCGACAGCTGATTTCGAGTTACCCCAGAAGAGTAAGCCATACCTCAGATGCGATCCAAAATAGGAATGGTATACTGTTTTTAATGTTTCTGTGTAACCTAAATATTTAATCGTCGCAAAGCAAATAAAGCCTTGTTTAATTTTTGAATTAGTTTGAAAATATGATCCTGCCACTTAAAGTTGTGATCAATGTACAGCCCTAAATTTTACATGAATTTACAAAGGTTACTTCCTTATTCCCAACCAACAGACTATTTAAAGGGGATCTATTATTTTGAAAAAGTAAAACGTTGGTTTTATCCAAATTGATCACCATTTTATTTTCGTTAAACCAATGCTGTGCCTCAGACAGGGTTTCTGCTGCATTAGATTTTAGGTTTTCCAGTATACTCCCAGCTACTACAAAACTTGTGTCATCGGCATACATTGTTGTTTTACATGGGAAACCTAAATTAATGTTGTACGGTAGGTCATTTATAAAAATTACGAAAAGTTCATGCCCTAAAACAGATCCTTGAGGAACTCCGCATACAATTTGTTCTGAACTTGATTTAAATGAGGAGATTACGTTATCATTTTTATGAACAATTTCTACATATTGAAGACGTGAGTGAAGGTAAGTCTTGATTACATTTAAAACTGGTCCACGTATACCGTAGTGGGATAACTTATGTAATAAGATTTCATGGTCAATCATATCAAATGCCTTTGACAAGTCACATTTGATACCAGCAGTATACATTTTGTCGTTCATATTACTCATAACGTAAGTTACAATGCTATGTAACGCAGTAAATGTGGATTTATCTGCAAAATAATCTACAATACGACTTTTTAATTCCTTCTCGAATACTTTAGAAACCGGTGATAATATAGCTATAGGACTGTAATTAACAACATTATGTTTACCTTTACATTTATAAAGTGGACGAACCTTGGCGGTCTTTAAAATGTCAGGAAAAACACCGCGTTCAAAGTAATAATTAATGACATGAAAAAGTGGTTCAGAGATTAAAAAAGACACAGCTCTAATAACATTTTGAGGTATTTCATCATGTCCTGTAGTCGATGTATTTTTTAAGGTAGAGATAATAGATTCTATTTCTTGGCGTGTTGTAGGAGTAAGGAACAGAGACGACCCTTTATTCGGAGGAAGTTTCGGACTATAATTTGTACCTGAGGTATTTTGTTGAACCGAACCCACAAATTTTGTGAAATACTTATTGAACGTGTTAGCAACGCTAACCGGATCTTTAATTACAACGCCATTGCAATTAATCTCAACGTTTTCTATTTCGTTGTCTGCTTTAAGGTTATATCTAATAATATCCCAAGTAGATTTTACCACATTAGATGAGTTTCTTATTTGGTTACTTACATACATTTTTCTCGCATTTCTTAAAACACATTTAAATACCTTACAATACGAGCGATAATGACTTATTAAAATAGGATGTGGAAAAACTGTAATCAAGTGCTTGAGCTGACGTTTGGATTTACTTGATTTTTTAATGCTCGCAGTTATCCAATTCTTCTTATAAATTTTGGCACTAAGCCTTTTCTTTGGAAAAGCTTTATTAAAATGAAACATAAATAGTTCATAGAATATCTCTATTTTACTCATTGTGTTTGCATACAGTGATGACCAATCCACAGTTGCTAACGCATTACAAAATTTATTTAAATTCTGTTTATTGAAACACCTACCTATTCTAGATATGCGTTGCAGAACTTGCGCATTCGGATTGTTCATTTCCTGTATGCAAAGTAGCACTACATTGTGGTCTGAGATGTCGATATAAATGTTATCAGCACTCGGGGCGTTTATTTCAAAATTTGTAAATATCTTATCTATGCACGTTTGTGAGCTAGAAATAATTTTTGTAGGAGTATTAAAGTGAGGTTTCAAATTAAATGAACCAAGCATGGATAGAAAATTATGCGCCTCTCTCGAGTTAACCAATAAATTTATATTGAAGTCGCCACAAATTATAACACGTTTTTTTCCACAGATTAAATTTAGCAAACGCTCAAGCTCCACTAAAAAAACATTCATATTACCAGACGGTGTACGGTAGATTGACACGATCCAAGTAAGTGAGTCTAAAATTTGAATGCCACAACATTCAAATTCTTTTCAATACATAAGCTTTCTATTTGGTCAAGGTTTATGAAACACACATTTTTTTTAGTTTGTATCATAACTCCTCCTCTAAGATTTACTTTACGAGTGAAATAACTGGCAACGACAAACTCATTTACATTGCACATACTGATAAGTTCATTATCTACGATCCAATGTTCATTAAAACATAAAACGTTTATATTGGGAAATTGAGATAAAAAAATTTCTAAATCTAACATTTTTTTTGAAATTCCTTGAATATTTAGATGTAAAATTCCAAGACATAGTTAATATTGAATAAACAATTAGCAGTGGGATATAGACACGTATAATCCACGTCATTCGAACCTGCAAGTAATATCACAAAATCATTTTTTGTGTAAGTTTTTATCAACGAATCTACCGGGATATCAACAATGAATGACCGAAAAAAAACTGCTTTTTACAGAATTTTTATCAAAAGTTTATTCTAAGTTACTAGTGAAATTAGGCACAAATATTTATTTCATCTTCGATTGACATTTCATAAACGTACATAGATTTTTCCTTTTTTAATTATTCCTTTATCTACATTTGTATTACAATAAAATAGTTTTTTTCAAAACTCATTAATAAATTAACCAGGACTTTCAAGGTACATTTATTCGTGTATTTTATGCCTTTTTCGTAAATAAATTTTTTTAGGTTATAATGCCTTTTACTGTGGAACAAGACAAGTTTATTTTGGAAGTTTATTTCCGAAACGGCGAAAAAGATGTAGATGGAACCTGGAAGTATTCAGTACGATTATGTGTTGAAGAATATCAACCTCACTTTCAGAACATCGAATTAGATGATGGATGTTTTATGCCGACACAGTCGAAGAATTGTTAGTCGTTTTCATGAGCATGGTAGTGTTTGCAAGGGAAAATCTACGGGTCGCACAACTGTACTTACAGAGGAAGTAGTGGAAAATGTACGCACACATTTGGAAAGAAGTCCGACAAAACCTTTAAGACAATTGGCCCAGCAAACAGGTAATTTTGCATTATACAAAACATGGTTGACATGAATGTGTAAGCAATAAAGTAAAAAGAATCTTAAAAACCAAAACATTACATAAGTAAAGTTAGATTGACAACATTGTACATATTTCAATATAATCAATTGTTACAGGTCTTTCTTATGGTACATGCCATAAAGCAGTCAAACGTCAACTACATTTTCATGCTTACAAAATAACGGTTGTGCAAGAATTACTACCTTTAGATTTTCAAAAGCGTTTAGAACATTGCCGATGGTTCAACAACAACTTGAGAGATGACGAAATACTAAACTTAAGTTTCTTTACGGATGAAGCTTGGTTCCATTTATCCGGTTATGTGAATTCGCAGAATTACCGTATGTGGTCAGCAGAAAATCCACACGTTTTTGAAGAAACTACTTTACATCCTGTGAAAATAGGTGTTTGGGATGGTATGTCACGAAGAAGAATTGTAGGTCCCATTTTCTTTGAAGATACAGTAACTGCGGCTCGATACAAAACTATTTTGGAACCTTTCATTGATCAACTGCACTATGACGAGCTCCAACATGGATATTTTCAGCATGATAACGCAACAGCTCACACAGCTAATCAAACACTGACTTTTTTACGTGAACATTTTGATGAAAGAGTTATAAGTGCGAGAGTTTGGCCCCCAAGATCACCTGACCTTACTCCACTGGATTATTTTCTATTTGGACATTTAAAAAATAAAATCTACAAGACACGCCTTCATACAGTTGATGAATTAAAAAATGCAATAACTGATGCAATTCAAAATATTCGAAGCTCAATTAATAAATGTATTTGAAAATATGAAACGAAGAGTAGATGCCTGTAATGCAAACAATGATGGTCACTTTGAAATTGTTTTATAACTGTAATATAAACATATAAAAGACCATTCATTCCAACGGGTAGTGAGGTGTGCGTCGGGATATCGTTATATTTGTATGTAAATAATATGTGCACTAATTGAAAATCTTTACTCATTATTAGAGAGCGGATAGTTAGGCAAATGCCTTTTTTGAATTAATGAGGATATTAAAGGCAAAGTTGAATTTCTATAAGTTTTAAGACATGACGACTCGAAACATGCAATTTTTACTTTGCCTTTTTTGCCTTTTTTTGATGTTTTTGACGGTTTTTGCCTTTTTAAAGAAATTTTTGGGATTTTGCCTTTTTTGTCGATTTTTTATTTTAGTAAAATTGAAAAATGTGGTTTTAAGTGAACCGTAAAAAATAAACTTAACTTTATCATAGATTCTACTACATTCAGCCAAGTTTTACTCGGCCTACCAGGGCCGGCATTTCCCGTAACCTCACCCACATATATTTGTTTCGTTAATCTTGCGTTGTTCATTCTCTCAATGTGACCAAAGCAGCGTAATGTACAACTTTTATATCTATCCATCATCGTCTTTTCCTCACCACACTCCGTCATTATGCATTCATTTTTTATCTTGTCCCTTCTCGTTTTACCACATGCGCTTCTCAGGAATCTCATACCCACGGCATTTAGTAAATACTCTACTCTCCTTTCCACCTTCCCGATTGAACACCACAATCTTAGTATTCTTCACGTTTACCTTTAGGTCCATGCTCTCACAGACTGTATCAAACTTCCTCAGAGCGGTTTGCAGCTCATCCGCACTATCACTTAATAAGACTGTGTCATCTGCATACACCAGAAGTCGTACATTTACGTCACCAACCATTACTCCATTTGTATCGGTACATGCTTGTCTAAGACATTTATCCATGTATACATTTAACAACCATGGTGACATCACACAACCTTGTCGCACTAATTGCTCAATATTGAAGTATTCACTCACACGTCCCCTCACCCTAACACATACCCGACTACCGTTGTATACTGCCCTTATTCCATTTATTAGACCTTTATTTACGCCATATTCATTTAATATTTCCCACAGCTTCTCTCTATTCACTCTGTCATATGCTTTCTCCAGATCTATCATACTTGGTTAATATACAGTTTTTGTTTGAGGTATTTTATTTCCTAACGAAATACCTGAATCGAAAATATTGCTTTCAGTAAGCGACGCGGCACCTTACATGCTAAAAGCGGCACGGGCCCTAAAGGTATTCTACCCTAAACTACTGCATGTTACTTGCCTAGCACACGCACTGCACAGAGTGTGTGAATGCATTCGCAAGGAATTTAGTGCTGTAAATAAATTAATTTCTTCCGTGAAGAAGGTAAACATTACATTGTCTGTGTGCTGCTATTACGATTTAAAAATTGCAGGTATTTGTAAAAGCACCATTACGAGTTTCTGAGTATAAAGAAAAGCTGCCATCTGTTCCACTCTCTCTCTCTCCTGAACCTGTGATTACCAGATGGGGTACCTGGATCGAGGCGTGTAATTTTTACGTGCTTCATTGAAACTCAATTAAAGAGGTAAACACATGTTTGCAAAATCTGTTATGAATTCTGCAAAAATGATATGATAATTTACAGGTAGTGAATTCATTTCACCCTTCCACGACTGCTGCTATACAAAAAGCTCAAGAGAGTTTTGAAGATGAAAACGTCCGTCGAGGTATAATGTATATAAACACCCATTTCTGCTACCTACTCGAAACTATAAAGAAACTCGAAGCAAGGAACCTCGCGTTAGTGGAAGGGTTAGGGATAGTGGACGATGTGGTAAATGAAATCGCACGGGTACCTGGTGCTAGTGGGATAAAAGTAAATGAAAAGATATTATCTGTGTTACAAAAGAATCCAAAATCTTCACAAAATAAAAGATATTGTAAATGTACATAAAGGAGAAGAGGCCATTGGCTTGGATGCAAGCCCTCAAGAAGTCGCTGCAATTAAATATGCCCCCATTACATCCTGTGATGTCGAGAGATCTTTCTCGACATACAAGCAAATTGTCAGCAATACCAGGGCAAATTTCTTACCTGACCATACGGAGCAGTACTTAATTACAGCCTGGAATAATAATGTTAACGTAGATTAAATGTTTTGTTATTTTTATTTTTTTTTTTTGTAAATTCATTTTACGTAAGTAGTTATTAAATTATTTTAAACAATTGTGTGCCTTTTTCGAATTTAAATTTTGCCTTTTTCCTTGCCTTTTTGGACTGTTTTTGTTGCCTTTTTGCCTGCTTTTTTTATGGGTTTTTCTTGCCTAACTATCCGCTCTCTACTCATTATTTACTATACTTTAGCTGAATTGATCTCATTTACATGCACGTTTGAGATCTAAAAAAACAATGCATTATTAATTCATTATTTGCTGTGCTTTAGATCAATATATACAGATTTGAGTTATCTTAAAAAACAATAGGTACATCATAAAGTAGACATGGTGACTAGTTCCATATGAGAAGGACTAAATCAGTGGTATATAATCTGAAATAAGTTTTTGTTCAAAAATTAGAATGCAATGCAAAAGTGATATCTAGCATTAAGTTAAATAAGTCCTTTTTTTCCATTATAATGTATTTGTGATGTTAACCAGTGTACATTCAAAGGTGGTCAGCAAAAATGGTGTACCTGACTTGTGCTGAATATGTTGAATGTATGCATTTATAATAAACTAACCAGTCATACATGTAATTTGTTTTCACTAATATTATTTAACAAATATACCATACATTGACTTCTGATTAATGACAAATTCATTTTAAAAATTCATTTAAATGTTTTAATGTCATTGTAAAGGTAACATCATCAAATATCACTCCTTTTTTTAAATATTCACTCTCCACACACTTTCTTCGAGTTCTCAGCTGTATTTTTTTTCAATTCTTCATTGCCAATTGCTTAACACCTTCCATTTGAAATGTCACATTCCTCACTGCTATCCGATTTTTCGATGGGATTTAATTCAGAGTGGTACAAAGGGAGACGAAGGACAGCATGACCATTTTCAACTAGTAGCTTGTCTAGAACGGTTTCTTCAGCAACACATTCTTGTAATTGGGATAATGGCATTGTCATCGTTCCTTCTTTTTCTTTTTTCATAAATTGGTACACATTGTAGATAATTTGCCGCCCTTGGCTATGAATTACCTTTCGATTATTCATTTTCAACCTGACAACAACATTCATACATTATTGCCTATTTCACACCACTCATGTCAATATAAACAAAAAGATCATTAAACGCTCATCCAAACAGTTTTTACTCTCTAAACTGTACATTATTCTCGTAACCAAATTGAGGTTAAAAAGCAGAATTTGTTTTAAACATTACTTTTAGTATATAAAAGCACTTACAAAACTTGAATTTGGCGAGTAAATACCATGTATTGGTTTAATACACCAGAAATACGCCTTGGAAATCCAGAAAATCTGTAATATCAATTAAAATAATAAATGATAATTTTTAACCAAATTTTTACATACCTTATAACAATTTCCCTTTAGTCTTAAGAAAGACTAAATTACAATTATTGAAGTTTTTGTACGTCTACATAACACGCAATTCGTCATTCACCAAAGTTTTTGTCATTTATGGTAGTATTTATTTTAATATCTGCATTTACGTCACTGGGTATAGCACAATTTTCATTTTAAGGATGCGGAACAGTAGTACTGTTCTAGGAGCGGCACGGTCAAACAATGATGATCGCACTGTATATTTTCTACAACTTGGTGTAACTTTGCATTAGGTTTCATAATTGATTCCATGATGAAGTGTTCGCTAAGGGGACTATCAATAAACATATTATCTAGGTTTCTACCATGACTATCAGACAAAAGTAAGATCTTATTCTTGTTATTGTTGCATGTACAGTGATTTTCGTTGTTACTATCTTCAAGCTTCACTTTCACCTGATGTACGTTAGTGGATGAATTAGTCGTTACCTTAGTCTTTAAATCAGTTGTATTTATTTCGTTAATTTCCAGAAGCTCGTGAAATAAAGATTTGTTGTCAGAAGAGTGAACTTTGTTGATTTTTTTTCTAGTAATGGAAGGCTCCATAATCGCCTTCCCGTCATCCTTACATTGTTTTGTTGCATTACATGTTTGAGATCTCAAAACTTATTATATATATATATATATATATATATATATATATATATATATATATATATATATATATATATATATATATATATATATATATATATATATATATATATATATATATATATATATAATATAGAAATATTTAGTGAACGAACAGAAGTTCAATTTAATAATCATTAATTGTATTTTATTTAAAATTAACTTTTAAAGTACGTACTTTAAAAGTTATTTTAAATAATGTATAAATTGAACTTTTCTAAACCAATTTATTAATTACTGTTGCATACAGCAAGTAAAAATTAACAATCAGTCACGTGTTGTCATGTGCGAAACCTTAGCAATTGCGGGCTCATGACATTCAAAAAGTTGATTGTGATCCTTCATTCTGTGTATAATAATTATAATACATCGTAACTAGGGAAGTACATACAGTTCAAGTTTGAATCGGTTGTGACTTGCCTCCTCGATAGCTCAGATGGAAGAGCCCCACTCTACAAAGTGGAGGTCGTGGGTTCAAGTCCCACTTGAGTTAATCTTTTACTGTATGTACTTTAAAAGTTAATTTTAAATAAATACATATTATATATATATATATATATATATATATATATATATATATATATATATATATATATATATATATATATATATATATATATATATATATATACAGGGTGTTTCATTAAGGCTGGCCACCGGCCATATTTCAGAAACTAGTGGACATAAAAGTGGAGAAAAAATTCATTATAAAAGTCGCCACGAGAAAATCCTGGAAATTATTTTTAAGTTCCGTAATTCATCGCAAGGGCGCAATTGAAAATTAAAAATAAAATTATAAATTTCTCCGAAAATTCCCACATTAAGGCATACCTTTGGTAACATCGTTAGAAAGCTTAGACAATTCTGCATCATTTTGGTCTAAGGCTCATTGGCGTACCGACCTTAATAAGAGTGGGGGAAGCTATTGAATGTATAACCATTTAAATCGCTGTTATTTTTAAACGACTTATCCGATTGTAGTAAACCTAGGCTTGTTTAGAAGAAAAAGGTAAGTACTTTTAACTGTCGCATCCATTGGTACGCGATAGCTCATAATAAAATTGTTAGAGGGCACAATTTGTAATAATACCAGTATTTTTGATTTTATTCAGAAAAATTAAATCATACGGTATAATTATGACATCATAAGCGGAAAGTACCTTAAATTTGTAACAAAAAACGTAAATAACGCAATTTGATATATTTATTTATTCTAGAGTTATGGCGAAAAGAAGACTTTTTAACCGTTTAATTTAATAATTGATTGTTGCTATGGTTTCTTAAGGTGTATAGGTTGGATTAGTAATGAGGAATCTGCATTTATCATAGTCTGTGCCTCCCTTCACACTCTATCTAGGCGTAGGACTAGTCCAAACTAAGCAAATTGCAAAATTTGGAGCGTGTTTAGAGGCCAACGGGCCATAACAACCATACCAAAGTAATGATTGATTTTTGTTTAAGAAACTTTTTAATAGAATGGTAAAAAATCATGAACAACTGTTAAGAAACAAGTGAAAAGCTATAAATGTTCAAATTGACGGCCATTTTGTAAAATACAACTATTAATTCTTCTTCTTGTACTGGAAACAGCTGTTTCGATTTCGTCTCGTGGAATCGAATTTATTGCAATTTCAATTCGGTGAATCATGTCCTCTCGGGTGGTTGGTCTCGTTTCGTAAACAATATCTTTTATTCTTCCCCACAAGTAGAAATCTAATACAGTTAAATCCGGGGATCTAGGTGGCCACGGAAACAAACTACCCCTTCCCATCCAGCGATTTGGGTATCTAACATTTAAGAAATCACGGACTCTTCGGGAATAGTGTGAAGGACATCCATCATGTTGATACCACAGGGATGCTCTCACGTCAAGGGGAATGTTTTCTAAAAGATTGGGCAAGTCATTTTGTAAAAAGTTTAAATAAGATTCACCATTTAGGTGTCCATAAAAAACAAATGGTCTGATAATTCTGTCACCTAAAACACCACACCTCATTTACACTCCATCTGTTTTGGTGATCCACTTCGCGCATCCAGTGAGGATTTTTTTGCGACCAATAATGCATATTGTGCAAATTAACTCTGCCGCAGCTAGTAAAAGTAGCCTCATCGGTCCATAAAACTTTGGAAAGGAATCGAAGATTTTCACTACACATGTCTCTCAGCCAATAGCAATAGTCGAGCCGCCTGTCAAAATCAGTGTCTGATAAAGCCTGGTGTAAAACTAGATGATAAGGATGCAGCTTAAAATCCCTTAAAATTCTGAACACAGAAGCAACACTTACACCTAGTTCTGTGGAAATCTCCCTGATGCTTATGTGAGGCTCCGATTCTACGTATGCAAGAACATTAATACTATTGTCTTCATTTCTTATGCGACGTCTTCTGACAGGAAGTGGAATACGTCGTACATTTCCTGTTTGTCTTAAACGTGTTGCAATTCGCCGAAACACTTTTCTAGTGTAGTGCCTTCGATCAGGATATCTGATAGCGTATTGTCGTTCCGCAATAGCTGCATTTTGAAAACATTCATAATACACGGCAAGCATGTCGTAAGCCTCGGCATTGGTATACGACATTTTTGAAGGATACCACTAATTTCTGATAAGGTACAATGAAACCCAAAACTAATGAAGGAAAAAATTTTTACAACACAACATCAATCAAAATTAAGCAAGTTAACAACTTTTTCAATTTATTTACCTCCATGGAAACGAGCCGACTTTGTTCCGCAGCAAATTAGATTATTATTTTAAAACACACCACATTAGAATTATGCCTTAGAAGTTTTATATGATGTTATAAACGTACAGAAGAAGAACTAATAGTTGTTTTTTACAAAACGGCCGTCAATTTGAACATTTATAGCTTTCACTAGTTTTTTAACAGTTGTTCATGATTTTGTACCATTCTATTGAAAAGTTTCTTAAACAAAAATCAATCATTACTTTGATATCGTTGTTATGGCCCGTTGGCCTCTAAACACGCTCCAAATTTTGAAATTTGCTTAGTTTGGACTAGTCCTAAGCCTAGATAGAGTGTGAAGGGAGGCACAGACTATGATAAATGCAGATTCCTCATTACTAATCCAACATATACACCTTAAGAAACCATAGCAACAATCGATTATTAAATTAAACGGTTAAAAAGTCTTCTTTTCGCGATTTAAATGATTACACATTCAATAGCTTCCCAAACTCTTATTAAGGTCGGTGCGCCAATGAGCCTTAGACCAAAATGATGCAGAATTGTCTAAGCTTTCTAACGATGTTACCAAAGGTATGCCTTAATGTGGGAATTTTCGGAGAAATTTATAATTTTATTTTTTAATTTTCAATTGCGCCCCCTTGCGATAAATTACGGAACTTAAAAATAATTTCCAGGATTTTCTCGTGGCGACTTTTATAATGAATTTTTTTTCTCCACTTTTTATGTCCACTAGTTTCTGAAATATGGCCGGTGGCCAGCCTTAATGAAACACCCTGTATATATGTATTAAAAATGAGATTGTGCGATTTGTGAGCAATACACGTCAATATAAGTCGACATTCCGCAGTACAAGTGCTTCAAAAGCTGGAAAGGAGCTTCTATAAGTATGGAAGCTGATATTATTGTAGGATTTCGCCGCAGTACAGAAATGTATGGTATTATATGTAATAAACTAGTAGGCGATGATAATAGCAGTGTGTCTAAAAAACTTTTGGTAGCAAAACCCTATGCAAACAGGATTGTGAAACAGTACCATTTACTTAGAAGTGTTTGTAAAAAGCTGGTTACTTTAACAAAAAATATAAAAAGCAGCTATTCAAATAGCAGTGTACCACCTTTATCGCGACAAAAATAAAAAAATTTAATACCGTCATCGGGGGTAACATTGATCAGTTTGAAAATGTAAAACTAAATAATAATTTAATCACTTGATTGTAATTTGCTTAAATCTCCTTACAATACAAGGTAGGTGGTCTGGTAAAGGATTTGTCTCAGAAAACGGACATTAGTACCGTTGTTTTCACAGAAATTAATTTTTTTTTCCGATCAACTTCATACTTGATTTGGGGCGAGTTTGATCGGGAACTATTTATGGTGCATAAAATATGAGTATTGTATTACGATATGAACAATCTTGCCCCTTTTAAGGTTCATCAAACCGTTGGTAAAATAGAGAAAATTTACCATTTCGAGGTGACTTTGATCAGCAGGGGCGCCTTTGATCTACACCATTCCAGTTACTCCGTTTCAACTAAAAACTGTTTTGGTAGTAAATCATTTATTAAAATAAATCAATCTTGCAATTTTTCGTAAAAGGGTTTTCTCAAGGTTTACAGATAGGTAATCAAATTCAAAAACTGAAATAAAAACAAAAGTAATAACTTTCAAAACATAAATCACATTCCAAATGAAAAATAAAACAAATAAAATAAAACATATCAATTCAGTCTTTAAAGTAAGTCACAAGGAAAATCGAAAATCTAAATTTCCTTTACGTCTATCATTTTCTTAAAAATGTATTTGGTTATTTCATTTGTTGGATCACAGGTGGGTTGGGGCAATACTGCGATAATGTCTTGGAAGTTCACCATAAACTCACCATTTACTTCAGTTCTAAATGTTTTCATAATAAAAAGATGTTATTTAATCTGTGTTTATTATTATTAATATTTATTAGGGTTGTTCTGATATTTATCAAGTATTTAAAAACCTAGTCCTTAAACGATTATGTTCTATGCAATCTTTAAGATTAATAAGTAATTAGCATATTGTATCTATGACTATTAATTAATTTCTATCTGAGGTTTAAATATTATTCTGATCTAGATAACTGTTTTACAATGTGTTTTCGTAATAACGTTTATTATAAAGGAGACTGCATAATTGTTATTAAAATTATTATTACATTTCTTTAAGACCTATTTTATTCTACAATATAATTATTATTTTGCCATGAGAAAGTCACCTTCAACATTACACATACATAATTAAGAATGAGTAATTAAGTTGCCATGCTTTAAAGGATTTCCGACCTTGATAACATTGAATTATATGTACAAGGTTTAAGCAGAAATAAAATGCATTAATACGATAAATGGTTACACATATGCATTATAAGCTGTTTTACGCTTCATTGTATTCTCCCTTTAATAGTGGCACCAATTATCAATTAAAAGTAAAATATTGAAGGCCGACTGCTAAATTATATGCTCAACTGATCTTTGTGATATGTGATCTTTAAGTAATCACCACAGTAATGGGTACAGCTACTTACTAGCAGCTATAGGTGTGTTTATCGAGAGGGTTTGGATATGAGTTCTTAAAACGAAAACAGTCGCATCTGAAAACATTCACCGTTGTTTTTAAGAAAAGCGATAAGTTTCTTGAAACAAGCAAAACATCAATTTCTATATGACGGATAACCTAATGAAAAAACATATGTGGTTGAAAGAATTTAATAAAACATTGCAACCAAGAATGTGGCGCTACTTTACGGTGATAATGATAATGAACGGATGCATTTTCTAGTCGTAATTTTCATATAGGTCAAATTTTGCGACGCAAGGCTTTCGACGAAGGCTGTTTCGGCGACCCCCACTCTAACCTTCCCCGAACATAACGGAGATTGTAGGACAGATGTAGGGCATCGCAACTTGTTCTCGGGTCTTCGCCTCTTGTCGTGATCGGAACTTGTTTGTGGGCCTTCATGTATTGTCGTGGTACCCTTGGCGGAAAATTTGAATTTGTGTTTAAGTATCTGCCGGTTATGGCTGAAAATATGAATTTGTATTGTAATAAGGGGTTATGCAAGTTCCAAAGACCTACACGTGTCTTATAAGTTAGCATTAGGGCCCCACTTATTGGAAGACAAATTTAAATTTCCCGCCATAACCTGCAAAGACTTAAATACAATTTCAAATTTTCCTCCAGGGGGCGAAGACTCGCAAGCAAGTTACGGAGCCCTATACATGTCTTGTAATTTAGCATTAGGCACCCTTATTATTAGAATACAGGTTTAGATTTCTCGCAATAAACAATCAGAATGTAGAGACTGAAAAATTTAATAAAACATTGAAAACAAAGATGTGGCAAGAGACTAAACCCCGAGAGTAAGTTGTGAAGCCCTACATCTGTCTTACAAGTTAGCATTAGGGCCCCTTATTAGAATACAAATTCAAATTCCCCGTCATAACCAAACAGAATGCAGAAACTTAAATACAAATTTAGATTTTCCGTCAAGGGTTCCACCTTATTAGAATACAGATTCAAATTTACCGTCTTAGCCTACAGAGAATTAAATACAAATTCAGATTTTACACCTAGGGATCAGGACAAGGTGTCGAAACACCGAGAGTAAGTTGCGAAGCCCTACTATTGCATTACAAGTTAGCATTAAGGCCCCTCCTTTTAGAATACAACTTCAAATTTCCCACCAACGGGACCAGAGGTCAAACCCCCGCGAGCAAGTTGCGAGGCCTTATACCTGTCTTATAAGCTAGCATTAGGCCTGCTTATTAGAATACAAGTTCCAGTTTCTCGCAATAAATAATAAGAATGTAAACACTTAAAAACAAATTCAAATTTCCCGCCAAGGGACCAGGGGCTAAGACCCGAAAGCAAGTTGCGAAGCCCTGTGTCTGTCTTATAAGCTAGCAATAGGCCCCTGAATAGAATACAAATTCAAATTTCTCGCCACAACCAAATTCAAGTTTTTTGGTCGAGGGGGCGAGGACCTGAGAGTAAGTTTGTAAGCCCTACATTTGTCTTACAAGTTAGCATTATACTCCTTATTATAATACAAATTCATATTTCCAGCCATAACCTGCAGCATTAGGCCCCTTATTATAATACAAATTTAAATTTTCAACCAAGGGTACCACGACAATGTACGAAGGCCCACGAACAAGTTTCGATCACGACAAGGGGCGAAGATTCGAGAAAAAGTTGCGACGCCCTACACCTGTCGTACAATCTCGGTTATGTTCGGGAATGGTTGGATTGGGGGTTGCCGAAAGCGTCGCAAAATTTTACCTATATGAAAATAACGACTAGAAAATGCGTTCCTCTGATTATCATTATCACCGTAAAGTAGCGTCACATTCTTGGTTCCAATGTTTTAACAAATTCTTTCAACTACATATGTTTTTACATCAGGTTATCTGCCATATAGCAATTGATATTTTGTTTATTTCTTGAAGAAGCATATCGCTTTTCTTAAAAACAAAGGGGAATGCTTTCAGATGCGATTGTCTTCGTTTTAAGAACTCATGTCCAAACCCTCTTGCTAAACACATCTATAACAGCTAGTATGTAGCTATACCCATTACTGTGGTGGTTACTTAAAGATCACATATCTCAAAGATCAGTCCACTATAACTCGGAGAAATGTTACTCGCAATGTACCAGCCTCGAGTAAATTTCTCGCTGTAGATTTATGCTCGGTGTGCACTTTTTTGTTTTCTGTAGCAACACTGTAATATCTCTCCTGGGCGTACATTTTATAAATCTAAAATCTTTTTTTCGACAAGATGTATTTCATCCGAGACAGAACCTGTATGTAAAGCCGCCTTATGTGATAGCATGGCATGGCAGACCCTTATCGGTAAAACTTTGAGGATTAAAAGGACAGTGCTCTAACAAGAGGCCGGTATACTTAATTTGATTATAACCCCTTATTTGGCAGAGCAAATTCAGCTAAGATAGAGCTTGTATGCTGCATAGAGGCAAAATATAGCTTAGAAGAAGAAGACACGAGATATTTTTTCGGCGTATACACCGCTATATTGAAGATGCTGTCTTGTGTATTAGAAAACATGCTACTGACCCGGAATTGGTTAATGTCAAGGAATGCGCTACAGCTTCAGGGATGAAGAAGAAGTAGTATTTGTAGTATTTCTAGGTAGTGTGGGGAATTTAACTAACTTTAAGAATAATCCCATATCTGTGTAATAATAATAATAATAGCGGCAAATAAAGATTGTATATTAATGCTATGAAAACACTAGCATTTAACATCGGAGATAATGGATTTGAAGACGTTTTCGATACTTTACTGTTAGACGTGGCACTTTTTTGCGACCCTGATCTATATGAATAAAGAGTAGTTACTTTTAATAGGTATTATAAGCTTTATGGCTATGAATATATTTTACTGTTTTTACATGCCATACCAATAATCAATTTTACGTAATTTAATCTAGGTGTTAGAAGTAATGCAATTTATTTTAAAAAAGTCATCCCTAAACTAAAACACAATGAAGCGTAAAACAAACAACTGTAATGCATATGTGTAACCATTTAATGCATTTTTTTTATGCTTAGACCTTGTACACATAATTTTAACTGCCAACCTTCAATATTTACTCTTAATTAGTAACACTATTAAAACTAGCACGCAGGGAAACGTAGAACAGCCTATAATTCATATGTGTATTAACTAATGTATTAATGCAATTTTATTTTCCACTTAAACCTTGAGCATATAATTTAGCAGTCGACCTTCAATATTTTACTTTTAATTGATAATTTGTGCCACTATTAAAGGGAGTACAGAAGGAAGCGTAAAACAGCCTATAATGCATATGTGTAACCATTTATCGTATTAATGCATTTTATTTATGCTTAAACCTTGTACATATAATTTAATGCCTTTGAACGACATATAAAACTAGGCTAGCCAATTGATATGTTATAACTAAAAAGTAGCTCGAGTATAATGCATGTTATTGGGAATTTGGAAATTTATAATGAAAAAAAAACTGTAGAATCCTGTTTTCAATTTACGTATTCGGCAAGTTATTTCATTTTCAACATAACGTTATTGTTGCTAAACTGCTACTGTTTCAAAATTAGCTCAAAATTGCTCTAAAAGAACTTGTTGCTAGGGATTTGTTAATATAGATCTAATATTGTCAAAATCAGCAGATAAACAGCTGAATTGTGAATTTTACGCTTACACAGTGAATTTTGTCCATCTATTATTTGTATGTGGTACTTCACATTAAGATTGCCTTTCTCAATAATTATATAAAGTACCGATGTATGCCTCGCACACATTGCGCTATAGAACAAGGCGGTGCTGATCTTTGATCAAAAGTACACAGAAAAATTGAAAGGGGTTCATAAATCAAATGGAATTTATCAAAATTTAAAAATAGGAAAAAATGGGGGAAGTTCAAGCAAAATGGTTAGGACGGGCAAAGCAGCCATTTCAGTTTACAAGGCCGCAGATGCTGCCACCACGGCCGAATTGTTACTGCACATCAATTATCATCCCGCCAGTCTGCTTGATGAGTTGGAAGAGGTTACATCGTCGCTCTCGGAACTTATTATTGTTTTTGTGGTTTTTCAGTTGTCTGATGTAAGGTAAGTACTCATTTCTTTTTTGTATCATTTTTATACTACATGACTTTATATTTTTACATACAATTATTTTGAAAGGGTGATTAATTTACTACTGAATTGTATTTAATCGATCGGAATGTGCCGACTGGTTGTTGCGATGTATATTATTTATGTCTAAAATCACTGAACCAGGCAAAATGGCTAATGAAAGTGGCCATTTTGACCGCAATCCATATTTTTGTTTAATGCACTATGACTGCTAATCTTTGGCATTTAAACTATTTTTAATGATTAATCTTTGAATCATGGAAGCTATAAAATTATTAATCTAATCCATATCATATTGATAATGACTGTCTTATTAATGATAACTAATTATAATGTTTGTTTTCAATCCAAGCTGCCATGAAACGAGCTGTCGAATCAATAAAAAATGGAATGAAATGCAATACTGCTGCCAAAAATTTTGGCATTCCTAGAAGTACGTTGAAAAGGAGAGATTTGAATAAAGATAAGGATGCTATCGGAAATAAAAAAATATTGGGTAATTGCCGAACAGTTTTTTATAGGAAAGCAAGAGGAGGAAATAGTGAACCATCTACTTTTGTTAGAAAGGCGTTGCTTTGGAGTAACTGTAGTAGATCTAAGAAGTGTTACATACGAACTCGCAGAACGAAACAACCTCCCACATACATTCAACAAGGATACTAAAATGGCTGGTAAGGATTGGGTGGCTGGATTTCGTAAACGTCACACACTTCTAACTTTAAGGCAACTTCAGCTGCAAGAGCTTCCTCATTTAACAAAGTCAACGTATAAAAACTCTTTGACATGCTCATTTCTGTAGGAGAGACTCAGAACTACCCTGTTCTAAGAATATATAACGTCGATGAAACGGGATTTGTTACAGTGCAGACCAAATCCTCAAAAGTGATAGTTCCCTTACTTCAGCGGAGAGAGGGGTGTTGTGTACTGCGGATTTATGTATGTCAGAAGGAGGTAACTACGTTCTTCCGTTTCTTATTTTTCCACGTCAATGGATGAAACCCGAACTGATAGATGGGGCTCCTCCAGGTACTAGCGTTGCGTGCCACAAATCTGGATGGATGCAAAGTGACATTTTTGTCCACTGATTCCACTATTTTCTCAAACACGCAAAGCCAACCCAAGATGGCCCAATCTTACTAGTACTGGATGAACATTCCACTCATACAAAAAAATTTGAATTCGTAAAACTAGCGAGAGAAAATTACACTACAGTATTATGTTTTCCGCCCCATTGTAGCCACAAGATGCAACCTTTGGAAGTATCCTTTATGGGACCGTTAAATACATTTTATGTTAAAGGAATTGAAAAACGGCTGAGAAACCATCCAGGGAGGATGGTTATTTAATTCCAGGTTAGTAAACTCTTTGGGGACGCCTACTGGAAGTCTTCAACAAATGAAAATGCCGTAAGTGGATTTAGGGCATGTGGTATTGAACCGCTTGATGCTGATATATTTAAAGATTTCATAGCTGCTGAGGTAACCGACATTCCTCACCCTCTTGATGCCGACATTCCTCCTTCCCTTGATGCCCATATTCCTCCTCCTGTTGATGCCGACATTCTTCCTCTGGCTGATGTCGATATTCCTCTTCCTCCTGATACCGACATTCCTACTCCGAATGCCGAATTTCTCCCTCCTGGCGCTGACATTCCTCTTCCTCTCGACGTTCCTCCTCCGCTTGATGATTAAGTTCCCCCTCCTCTTGATGGCGAGATTTCGTTTCCTCCCGATGGCGACATTCCTCCTTTTATTTCTCTTCCTCTTGATGCACCACCTTCATCTGATGAAACTGGGAACTCAAATCAAGAACCCGGATCTTCGTTTGATTTGTCAATAAGGAATATTTTACCTCTACCTCATGTTACTGCGGGAAGTCGTAAAACCAGCGGCCGAAAAAAAGGTGCAGCAGCAATTTTAACAGCAAGTCCTTACAAAAGTGAGCTTGAACCTGCAAAAGCTGAGAAAGAGAACAAGGAGAGAAAACAAAATTTAAACCTGATCGCTCAGAAAGAGGAAAGAAAACAATAAGAAACAGAAAAAACAAAAGAAAAATGACGTAAAAAAAATTTCTCTTTGGGAAAAACGATTACTGCAACGAGAATTACTCATCCTCAAGGTCCAATGAAAAATAGATCCAGTGCCAAACTTGTTCTTCTCGGGCTCATAAACTTTGTACAGGGGTCGAAAAAAAACAGTAAACACTTTATTTGTGAAAACTGCAATTAATACCCAATTTTTTAAGAATAATCGTTATTTAGTTCTATGTTGTACTAAAATTTATTTTAGTTACATTATTTTCATGAGAATTGTATTTGTTCTTAAACATATTTTATGTAACTTTTCTATTCGTTTTTCACATTTCCCTATTTTTTACACAATTATTTTTGATTTCGCCATTTTGCCCGCATCCAAATGGCCATTTTAACCAATCCCGTCGGGCAAAATGGCCATTTGGTAATTTTTTAGCCTAATCAAATGATCATTAAAAAAATATATATACAAGAATAGTCGATGTATACAACCATGTAAGCCAGGGCGTAGCTACCCTGGAGCAGTTGGAGCAAACTGCTCTGAGCGCACGAATTTTGAGGGCGCACGAGTCAGGGAGCGCAAATGTTCAAACAGATTATTATAGTATTATTTTACTAAATAGTTTTATCAGGCGATAAAATAGGTTTAATCAATATATGCACACAATTTGACAATACTTAATGAATGTTGTGTGCGGTGTGCGACTGCTTAAAAGCTGAAATATATTGTAATTGTACCTCTAGTATTAGTTTTTCGATGGCGCTCTAGTTACCTCTATCTATCTTCTTAGGTCTTACAAAAGCAGTATTTAAAATACCAGACGGCATGGGTTTTACATAAACTTTTTATTCACTTTCAATAGAAAAAAATAATACATACTATGAGATAAATCGTAAATATTGTAATGATTACGTTTTTGTACGTTCTCAGCAATGCTTATTTAATTTGATATATGTAGAGGTTTTACAATAAGTAAGTAGTTTATTTATTTTTAAATTTGTATCTTAATCAAGTTAGAAACATAATGTTTAATTTAATTTGATCCCGAAAATTATTAATTGAAGAGTATAATATTTTGATTTTCAAATGGCATTCTTCCTTACTTATGCTCTCTAATTTTAAAAAGAATTTCTTAAAATTTTAAGTAAAGGAATAATTCAATTTTATTAAAAAAAATTATATGTTGATGTGTTGCAGGTACCAGCGGTAGTATTTAGCGATGTCTGCAAAAAAACTGAGTGGCGCTTAGTTTAGAAAAAGAAGACTAGAAAAACCGAAAAGGAAACATTTTTTAAAACTGACAAATCGGTCGATTCATATAATTTACCCGGTTGTAGTTCTCATGAAGATAAACTTTCATCAGACAACAATTCTTGTGACAAAACAGAAACAGACTTTCACATTAGCATTAAAAATATCTCTGAACCTCTGAACCAATTAAAGCAGAAATTAAAGTTCTTCCATAAACGCCGCGTATTGATACAGAAATAATAAACTCATCTGATAAAGAAAAACTTTCAGGAACAAATGAACAAAGACAGAGTTTTTAGTGTTGGTCCTTATCAACCAAGGGGGCCTTTCCCCAAAAATTCAGCTGGGCACAATGTAAATAGAGGCTTCAAAGAAAAATATTATCATAAATATAACGGACACAAAGATTAAAAGATAATGGTTGTGTTATTCAACTGAAAAAAAAATGTTCTACTGTCAACCGTGCTGGCTCTTCGATACAACAAACTGCGATCTAGCTTTCGTAAGAGCACCATCTGATTGAGCACATTTAATAATAAATATCGAAACGCACGAAGAATCAAACCAACATGCAATTTCTTGCGAGGTTTACTACCGATGGCAAAGTGGTTCAATTATAGATACAATTAATCGAAAATAAATTAACAACGCAGTAAATTATTGGCGCAAAGTATTGCGACGTATTGCGACCCTCACACTGGCTATTAATAACTTACCTTTCCGAGCGCATGGAACTACAGATATTAAAAATACAGGAACAATACAAGGACATTTTCTTGAATTAATTTAATTAGTTTCGCGGTATGATGATGTTTTGGCAGACCCTTTAAAGAAACCTAAGGGCTATACTAATATCCAAAATGAGTTGATTAATTTGACTGCAAATGAAATCAATGCTCAAATAAAAAATGAGATATAAGAATCCGCTTTTATAACAATAATAACGGATACAACTCAAGATTTATCAAAAATCGACCAGCTAAGTAGTGTATTCCGTTATGTTGTCACAAAAAAAGATGAAAATGAGAAACCAATACAATTACAAATAAAGGAAACGTTTTGTGGATTTACACAGGTTACAGATCAAACATCACAAGGATTGGAAACCGAAGTTATAAAAATAATTGAAAGTTTTTCCAACCTATCAAAATTGCGTGGTCAAGGCTATGACGGGACTGCAAGTATGAATGGTGCCTACTCAGGATTACAGGCAAGAATTATGAAAAGAAACCCTGCTGCTAGATTTGTACACTGCTGTTCGCACAATTTAAATTTAGTGATCAACGATAGTGTCAGCAATGTACAGTATGCCCCATTTTCGACGATATTTCGAGGTATCTCACTTACGAGTAAAGATACAGAGTTGCGGTTTTCATAATACCGTGTTACTTTTTTGTGGGAAGAACGCTGGTATAAACAAAACTCTCATAGCCCGCTTCATTTCTGAAATACAGGCGAAATTGAAAATATTGCATTGTATCTCCGTTATCATTTAATATATGGTAAAGGTAAAAATTGGTTCTTATACAGTTTTTTACGTAGAATCCAATGGCGTAGTCGTATTTTTGCTGTAAGCTGTCAATTTTTGGCTGTAAATAAAACTGGTGGTTTTTTTAACGGAACACACTGTATATTTTCTTGCATATGATTGTAAATGTTGCAAGCTTTACAAAAATATATAATACATGATGAGTATTTTAAATAATAAACCTAAAATCTATGATTTAACAAAATCTGCGTAATAACATATTGTGTATTATATAGCATTAGAATTAGTAGGCCGTGAATATTGGAACAATTAAATGATCATTTGCTAAGCGCTTGTCAAGACCTGTCAGTTGTAAAATTTATATTCTCTGCGTAATAATATTATATTCGTTACAATGGCTGAAATGAAAATTATCAACATTTTGAAAAATATGACGTGTTAGTCGTTTTATAAAGAACAATGAAACCTCCCGTTTTAACGAATATACGAAAGCACGCAAACGAAAACACACTAACATGAAAACACGCAAACGCCAAAACATACAAACACGAAAACACGCTAACGCAAAAACACGCTAACGCAAATACACGCAAACACGAAAACAAGCAAACGCGAAAACACACAAACGAAAACACGCAAACGGGAAAACATACAAACACGAAACAACGCAAACACGAATACACGCAAACGCGAAAACATACAAACACGAAAATACGCTAACGCAAAAACACGCAAACGCGAAAACACGCTAACGCGAAAACACGCAAGCACAAAAACACATAAACACGAAAACATACAAACGAAAACACGCAAACGAAAACTCAGAAAACTGCACACATGAATCAAGACAGAGACTATAAATGAATAATTTTCCTTTATATGCTTTTATTTATTCCTTATATTTTTAACGAATATACGAAAGCCCGCAAACGAAAACACGCTGACATGAAAACATGCAAACGCCAAAACATGCAAACACGCTAACGCAAATACACGCAAACACGAAAACAAGCAAACGCGAAAACATACAAACACGAAAATACGCTAGCACAAAAACACGCCAACACGAAAACACACAAACGAAAACACGCTAACACGAAAAAACGCAAACGGGAAAACATACAAACACGAAAAAACGCAAACACGAAAACACGCAAACGCGAAAACATACAAACACGAAAACACGCTAACGTAAATACACGCAAACACGAAAACAAGGAAACGCGAAAACATACAAACACGAAAACACGCTAGCGCAAAAACACGCAAACACGAAAACACGCTAACACGAAAACACGCTAACACGAAAACACGCAAACGGGAAAACATACAAACACGAAAAAACGCAAACACGAAAACACGCAAACGCGAAAACATACAAACACGAAAGCACGCCAACGCAAAAACACGTAAACACGAAAACACACAAACGAAAACTTGAAAAACTGCAGACATGAATCAAGACAGAGACTATAAATGAATAATTTTTCTTTATATGCTTTTATTTATTCCTTATATCCAAACGGTAAAGTGTCAAAGTTCTCAATCCTTCGACGTTTAGAGTAACTTATTCTATACTGTTTAGATTCAGGTCTAGTTAATACATTGTAACACCTATCTCTAACTATTTTTTTATCGTTATATACAAACAGAGAGTCTTTACTATTGCTAAGCACCATATCTTGCATCGATTCAAAGTTTATAATACGAGCGTTCTTATAGTTTAAGGTAATGCCCTTCACTTTACACACTGATTTAATTGCCTGATCACTGGTTGAAAACACATTATAGCTGTAGTTTTTCGGTCCTGTTCTAACAAATTCGGCTATATAGCTTCCTGCACCGTTCGCTTCTAGTTCGTTGGTCATTTGGTCAAGGAAATCCCAGTAAGTTGGATTCCAGTCACCGAGTTTCGCCGCAAATATGACACTGTCTGTATTATAATAGAGAACAGTTTTTCTAGGTAACTATGTAGTTCTAAACGTGCATGAGCTGTGCTGTACGCGGCTATGGACACATTAATAGTTTGAAGAGCTTCGCCTTCACCCTCAGGTCTATCCCAATTTACAATCACCACATTACCATTAATAGGTGTAATGGATTGTATCTGCACGAAAGGATCCGTAAACAATTTGAAAAAGTCATTTGGCTCGGATACACTACTGCACTGGGTTAAATTTTCTCGTTGGCCAAACTTACCCCCAAAAAAATTTAACATTAGTTTGGTTAGGTATCTTGAACCAGGATTTTTCTTTATGTTCTTCTCGTCTAATAAGCGAAACAATAGAGAAATTGAAATACATACCGTTATCAGAGCCACCGCAGCGGGAGTTTCCAACATCTCTTCATCACCATTACCAAACACTTCATCCATATTTACTTGAGCAGGGCTTTTAAAAAATTATTAAAACTTAAAATAAAAACAAGCATATACTTACACTCCACCAACTCTCCATGCAGCCTCCGCAAAATCATTATAAAGCTCTATCGAATCGATAGTGCCATTTTCACATAACATCTTGTAAGTAATAATATTGTAGGCGTTTTTCAGCCCCTCTTTGGTCAAAACACCAGCACGGAACAACCCCAAACTTTAATTAACATTTAAAGATTCCATAACGATGATAACGTAATGCTCTTCAGAACAGAACTAAATTAACTAACTCAAATGCACGTATTTATAGTACACCTCCAAGGTCCAATTAAACCATTAAAAATCACAAGGCTAACTTCAAGGTCAACTTTAAAGTCTGTCCTATGGCTAACTTCAAGGTCGGTTGAAGGTAACTTCTTTCTCAAGGTAAAATAAATATGTTATAAATAAAATTTGTATATAGGTAGAGTTCGCAACTGACAAATAGGGAGTAAGAGAAGTTTAATAATTTTAATAACAATTATGCAACCCTTTTTATAATAAATGCTTTAATAAAAATAAAAACCACATTGTAAAAACAAAAAAAACAGTTATCCTCGGTTGGATGCTATTTAAACCCATGTTAGATAGACCTTTGTTAGCTTTCAAATTCATTGCTGACCGCTTCTATAACTATCAATAACCTTGATAACTTAAAAATTCCGAGGCCGACCGCTTCTATAGAATATCAATAACCTTGATACATGCTAACTTAAAAAAAATTCCAAGACCGACCATCTCTATAAAATAAAAATAACCTTGGCACATGCTAACAGGTCAAATTAATTAAATAAAACCTTTTATTACAAAACACTTGTCATCATCATCTTTACATGCCTCGTTCTTTATTAGGATACAATTTTTATGACAGAGGATAATTATGCAACTTCTTTATAATAAATCCTATTACAAAACATTATAAAACTAGAAAATGTTAATTGATTGCTTACTTAATTAGGTACTCGTTTATTTAAAGCAATTTGTATATACATATACAATATAAAAACAGTTACTTATTTATAACACCTAGATGATACTTTTGTTTGTACACAATATAAAAAACTGATGAAATTTGGCTTTTACACGATCAAAGTGTAAATCATTTTGTTTTAAAGCATGTTATCGTCGTTTTTTTTATTTTGAATGTAAATTTATAAGTACAATATGAATGCTAAATACGAGTTGCAGTAATCAATAGCCATTCATAAGTAGAAAACGTGTTTATATTAGAAGAGTTGAAAGAAAAACACATCTGAAGGTTTTTTAATGTATGTTTTACTTGATATTGCTAACAAAAATGTCGATAAGGATTTTTAAATGTACTATTACTCTTATAAGATTACGTCATAAAATCATATCTACAATAGCTGGTACGTATTTGCGGACTTTAAACTTGTAGTTATTATTAATTCGCGTATAATAATAAACTATTAAAACATTTTGTCTTTTATTTCCATTACATCAATTTGATATTTTTAAAACATGTTAATTTAATTTAACTCTATGTTGTATATAAGTAATTATTACTTTCCAGTCCTTTTAATGAGGTTTTTATAACTGTTAATGAACACGTTTGTATGAAACAATTTTGTGTATATGTAATTGAACATGCAAATAAATCAGACATCATTTTCCGAATGTATAGGTGGTGACTGTTTAGAAAGAGAATCTGCGTCTATAAAAAGCATTATTGCATCAGAGTAGAACTTATTTATTATTTCACGTCATATTTAATTTAGACTTTAATGTATTCAGTTTTGAACTGTAAGCTGGTTTCCGCAAACTGTAAGATTGGTTGATTGATTGAGATTGATCTGATTGATTTGATCGAGCATGATTTGTTTGAGATTGATAGATTAATTAATTAATTGATTTGTTTATGTGTGAGAAAGAGGCGAAAGAGAGAGAGAGAGAAACGGATAAACGAGAGAAAGACAGAGGTGTGCATGATCAACTTCTATTACAGAACATGCTCATTAGTCTATACGCCACTAGATGGCGCTGAAAATAAATTTTAACTCAAAGGGGGCCGGGGCGCAGACCTCAATACAAGTCCTGTCTTGCAAGGCTAGGGCCAGATTTATTAGAATATAATTTTTTTATAACGGGGGCGAAGGCCTACACCTGTCTTTAGGTTAGAACCCACATAAAATTGCACCAACCACCAACCAGCGGGCCGCGACAGGGGGCGAAGGCCCGAGAACAAGTTTGGAAGATCTACAGATGTCTTACAAGTTAGCATTAGGGCCCCTTATTAGAACATTGTATGTGCACGCATTTGTCTACCTTCCAGGGCCACCAAAGAGGCCGTAATTAAGGTGAAAATTCCATCAAGGGGTTAACAATGATCACCGAAAAAAAAACCATAGGTGTGAATTGACAATAAGTTCTTATCACAACCAAAAGGGCTCTAATTAGGGCGAAAATTCCATCAATGGCCTCCGAAAAGAAGCCATAGGGGTGAAAAAATAGCATTCCCACGTGCGCATGTAAAAAGTGAAAGATGAGGTGCCCCACAGCTCGGAGGCTTGTGACGTAAAAAAATGGAGGGGAGCGTGCCTGTATTCTACTATCATATAATCAAATTACTTACGAATTGCCACCTTATTTGGGAACACTCCAAATAGTACAGCAAAAATGAGTGGTGGATCGCTCTTGTTGCACTAAAAACTTTTTATACTAAGTATCTCGGAATGTGTTAAGATTAATTTCCTCCAGTAAACTTTTTAAGAGCTTTAGCTTTAAAGAAAATTAAATATTTTATGCATATACCTTTCTTTTTATGGATTAATTATAAAAATACTTTAGATTTATTTAGCAAAAATATATTTTACTTACCTACAGTTTCTATACGAGAATTGATAAATTTAATTTTCTATAGCTTACAGCAAAATTTTAATTAAAAATTTCATGCATAGTATACATAGTATAAATAGAATACAATAGAAACAAAAAAACGTAAAGAAAAACAAAACGAAGTTTTTTAATTAAAACCTTGTTAACATTTTTTTTGGAATTATGAAATTACAATAAAATTTTTTTAAATCCTGTGCAAATTTGCGTTTCTATATGTTTGTTAGTTTTTGTTTTTACGTAACACTGCATAAAAATAAATACAATTCTCATTACAAACACTAAAGCAAAAATATAGAGTTAAAGTTATCCACAAGAGGATGTTGTGTTTGACAACTACCCTTGTTCGTTGTAATGAAAAGCCTAATAAAAATTTAACCATTTTAGTATAAAGTGAGAAAAATCAGATATAAAATCGAGTACAATAGCTACTGTTACAAGCGATATTATAAACGAGAATATAGATAACAAAAATGCGCAATAACTATGTTCGAGCTTGTAGATTTTATCATTTATCCGAAATTGTAATTTAGTCGAATAAGTTACTATGACATTTTCTACTTACTCAACAAAGCTTTTAGATTTGTTGTTGTAGTAAATAGGGTAACCCGCTAAGCTCTACATCTACATGCTGTTTTGTTATTAGAGGGCGGAAAAAGGAAAGATTTATTTTTAGCATTATTTATCTAAAACATACACATTTCGACAATAACATTGATGAAAATTTGTATAATTTTTGCCTTTTTTTTTGTTCGTTTTGATCGTAATACTCGAGTATTTATGATTATTAGGTTTATTGCGTATTACATTTATATCCATTAATCTTGCTTCTGAAATTCCATATTTAATACCAATGTTTATTTAATGTGAAAGATTCAACAACATTTTCAAGTCGATTATTTATAAATTGAACTGAAGATTCTGTAATTCTGTTCATATTGAACAAACACTTAGGAATGTTGATATTAGGTTCAAAGAACACATTAGTTGTTGCAAATATAATCACACAGATAAATTATCCCAAACATCTAATAGTAAATAATCACCTTTTCACAAAACAACTTAAATTTTTTAATTTTAATAATAAAACAGACCAATTGGATGTTTTGGAAGCATTCGAAATTTATAATCATAAACAGTTAATGAACGAACAGGTGACTCTTATAGACTCACCTTTAACCGACATTTTAAATATAGAATTATAATTTACACCCAGTTCGTTGTTATACCTTAATGATTTGTCACCATAACTGCTTGTTTCTTATTTTACTTACATACTTTCTCTTGATAATGATACATGTTGTATTGAAACGCGTTTATAAAAAATAATTATAGGGTAAGATGCACAGTTATTGGCCCTTTAGCGATAGTGTTCAATTGGCTCGGTTGTAATTATTTTACTCCTTAAGCTTTTGTCCTCTTTCTTTTTTTATCAGTTAGTACAGACAGTTCTGTGTAATTTACGTTACCGTACTTTTTTCTCATTTAGAATAATTTTTGTTATTTTTATTTTTGACATCTGGCAAAATTTAATAATTGGCACCAAGTGTTAGTATTGTTGGCAGGGCACTTTACATCAAAATTTTGAAATTCTATCAATTTTTATTGACAGTCTTATTTTTTACAAGTTTTCCATGTGTAATAGTTACTAGTAACTGTGAAATTGCTTTTCAGAATACATTTAAAATTATATGTTCTACAACAATTAGTACACTTTATTCCGAGTTTAATATCATTTATACAGGGTGTGGCGCGAAGAGTTTTGATTAAAAGTAATGGCGGATACAGTTATGTTAAAAATCTGAAATTACGAGCTATAGGTTTTGGATGACGCTGAGTTCAAATATAATATTGTACTGAACGTGACACTTCCGGTTATACCGGAAGTAGACGTCAACTTTGTTATTTTAAATGGAACCTAATATTTTTATTTTATTTTCGAATTCTACATGAAATTCTAAATAAAATTTGTGCACAATGTCCTATACCAAAAATGAAGTATTTTCGAGATATTTCGATTTTTTTTTAATTTTGAAAAAATCCTAGTCCACATTGAATAACAATATCTTCAAATAGAACACCTATAAATAACGTTGTGTAAATGGTAATCATATAATAGTATGGTATAATGTATAAATGTGTTTTAAATAATATAATAATGAAATAAGAGTAAAAAGTTCACCAAAAACAAATCGTTAAACTAACTAGAGATACTAACCATTCACCACAAATAATGCCTTTGATTCAGTCGGTAGGTTAACGTAGGGTGGTTCAATCTTTTGATTTGCTTAATTCCCACAAATTCTGCTAGATTACTTCCACTGAACATCAATATAAAAAAAATTGCAATGTAACATTAATAAAATGATCTCGGACGCCAAGTTATTTTTAATAATGCTCGGAATAACTAAACCGAGTTTTACAATAAAATTTTATCAAAATGTAAAAAATAAAAAAATATGCAGAATATGTTTATTAACAGTTAAAATGATAGGGTTAAATAAAATATATCTTAAAAACAGCCTTAAATTACTAAAAAAATCATTAAACATTAAATACCTGTTACAAAATATAATACATCTTCTTGAGAACCCCTGGTATTATAAAAAATAATGCAGAAATGCAAACCAAGGTGACGTAATCCTTGTGGCAATGTTGCGCAATATATTGCAATAACAATGCTTTTATGTTGTCAACCACACCCAAACTGGAATTATATTTCTTATAAATTTATCTTCATGAAATGGAATAATCCGTTTAATGCATTTTCTTGAAATTTTCAAATAAAAATTGCAATCATAAAATGAAAGCGTACGCAACAGTAAAATTAAATGCGTACTTAAAATGTAATCAAAGTAAAAATAAAAGAAAAGAAAGTGCCTGAAAAGAGCAAATGTTTTAATTTTTAGTATTACGAGAAAATTATCTTACCATCAAATCAATGGCACTTTCACAAAATTTAGGTGGAAACCCAAAAAAAGCTTTCTGTATCTTACAGCGTACCACAAAAAGTGAACAAAATGGATGCTTAGAATATCAAACGATGATGAAGCCGTGCGCGAAAAATTTGCGCAAAGCATTAAGTTAACGATGACGCATTTCGCGAACATATTGAGCAGAAAAGGTAATTTAAAATGGGAGAATAAACCTTTAAGAAGTATATACCACTAAGAAGATATGCACTTAAGTTACACCAAAATGCAAATTAAGTTGCCTACCTCATAGCTATAATGCTATAATACAACTCAAAATGGGCTGTTACACACCCTGTATTTTATTACATTTTCTGCTGTATTTTTTTAAGCCAATTCGTTTGGTATCAGTATTCCTTATACCTAAACACTTTTGAGATATTTCATTATCTTAGTTACAACATAACAACACTTAATTATTTCAACATTAGTAAAGGGTAGGCCATGGCTGTCAAAGATTTGATAGAACGTTAATTGTTTATGTTGTTTTGACAGTTTTCTTTACCAGTTTGTATTTCATAGTAAATAATGGCAACTGTAGGATTTATTAATGATGATTTTTTAAGTCTTATTATTATTAATAAAAATAAACCACTAGTGGACCGTGACATAAACGAAATTAATGTTTTGGGTTATTTTACGGCCTCTCCAAATGCCTCTATTAGAGATTGTGTGAGAGATCTTACTTTGTCGACAAGAACAATTCATCGTATTTTAAAAAAACACAAATGGAAACCATTTTCATATCATTTGGTGTAACACTTACAATTATGTGATCTTCCTCGAAGGGTAGAATTCTGTGAATGGTATTTAATGAAGACCCAAGAGGATGAAAACTTCATAAAAAAAGTTATATGGTGTGGTGAAGCAAAGTTTAGCAAAAATGGATTATTTAATCGACATAATTCCCATTTTTGGTCTAATGAAAATCCACATGTTAGTAGAGAATGTTATTTCCAAGATAGTTGGAGTTTTAATGTTTTTCGTGCAATAAAAGACGATAAAATTTTAGCATTAAAATTTTATGATGAAAATTTAAGTGGTACAAGATATTGCCACATTTTAGAAGAAGCCATGCGACCGGCGTTACATACTTTAAGAAATGGAGAGGCGGCTTCAGCTTGGTATCAGCAAGATGGAGCACCTCCTCATAACTTTGGGCCTGTTGCTCAGCATCTTTCCGAGATGTTTGGTGATAGATGGATTGCGAATCAGGGTCCGTTTCGTTGACCATCTCGCTCTCCTGATTTGGCTCCTCTAGATTTTGGTATTTGGGGTTACATTAAAAATCAGGTATTTTCGAAACCTGTTACGACAAAGGAAGATATGATGCAGAGAGTCTTACTTGCTTTTAATTCTCTAACACCCGACCATATTTCCAGAATTACAAGACATAACTTAATGAAAAGGATTCATAAATGTTTAGAAGTAGATGGCGCTAATTTTGAACACTTATTATAAAACTTTATTTGTTTAATATTACATTTAGTTATTTTTGTTTGTAAGTTATCTAATTAAATTAATACAAAAAAACCTAGTCAACGTTTTTAATGATATCCACAATTAATAATCCTTTCAGGCTATTGGTTACTTTTCAGAATTAATAACTTATGAAAAAATAACAAAATATCACCTTAAATAATGGAAATCATGGCCTACCCTTTATTAATGTTGAAATAATTAAGTGTTGTTATGTTTTAAGATAATGAAATATCTCAAAAGTGATTAGATTTAGGTATAGGGAATACCGATACCAAACGAATTGGCTTAAAAGAATACAGCGGAAAATGTAATAAAATACAGGGTGTTCTATTTAAAGTAAGCAACTTATAAATGAATTAAATTGTGCATGTTGGCGGCTAAGTTTAAAAAACCCTGTATGAAATATCAATGAGATGGATATATGGAGTTAACGGGTAAGCGCTTGTTGTTTATTGGTTACAATTTCACGTCACTAGCTTCGTTATTAATGGAGATATCGTTATTCAATGTGGACTACGATTTTTTCAAAATTTAAAAAAAACTCGAAATATCTCGAAAATAAAATAAAAAATATTAGGTTCCATTTAAAATAACAAAATTGACGTCTACTTCCGGTATAACCGGAAGTGCCATATTCAGGACAATATTATATTTGAACTCAGCGTCATCCAAAACTTACAGCTTCGTAATTTCAGATTTCTAACATAACTGTATCCGCCATTACTTTTAATCAAAACTCTTCGCGCCACACCCTGTATTGTTGACACAAACAAAACACAAAATTCATTAACTGTTTCCCACTCTTCTTACTGTGATTTTTCAATGAATCTTCACTTTCAAGATTTACATTCCGTTCTGTTTCGATTTCTATTTCTGGTCCAAATAAATCCCTTATGCGTGAGGGTGTTGAGGTAGGTATCACTATGTGTGAAATAATATTAATCTTCTATTCCGAGCTATCAATTTTTTTTTGAAAAGATTTTATTTTTGCTTTCTTCATTAGGGTCCTTTCTATTCCTAGTTTTCTTTCCATCGCTTTTGGTAGTTGAGGCTGGGATATAAAATGTTCCCAACATGTTCAAAAATTATTTCTTTTTTCATTCAGCCACTTTCGCTTTGACCAACTCCCCCACCATCTGGAACCGAAGCTACCACATCTCTAGGCATTCTTTTATAAGAGTATACAATTAGAAGTGGCGTCATAATTCCAGCTGCGCCAAAGGTAAGCATGACAGTAATATTACTTTTTGATTGTGCAGTTTCTACTTCATATACATTCTTAACGGCTTCTTGTGCAAGTACTTTTTTATTCTTCGGAGATAATTGAAATTTTGTCTCATCCCCGTTGAAAATTCTGGTTTGATTGTTTAACATGTGGTCATAATTCTTTTCTTTTAAATAGGTGCAGACTTGATGAAACCATTTTCTTATGTCAGACCCACGAAGCTTTTACACCTTCTGGAGTTCTGCTTGTAAGAAGATGGTGTCATTTCATAAATGATTTATACCAGCCTGTGTCCGGAATATTGTTCTTAAATGGATTTGCTCTTGGATGTCTACCTAAAAAGGATTTCACTGAAAATTGTATATCCTCAAACCTCTTCCGATTTCCCTTTCTCTGACACTCCGTTAACCAGTTGACTAATTTCGAATCTTCCTCAAATGTAACCATTGGAGGAGGGCCATGGCCAGTCTTTTTAAACGCATTAGAAAGCCTGTAAACTGTAAGGTAACTCTATGTACCCCAAATAATTTCAAAGATTTTTTCATTGAGCAACCTTTTTTGATTGCACAAAGCGCCTTCTGAACGTCATCTTCGGTGTACTGTTTGCGATAAGCTTCTTGCTTAGCCACTTATGGCATTGCTATCAAGAAATCGCACTATGAATACCTGTTTTACCTACGTGAAAAAGGGCTTCTTAAGTACATTAATTTTTAAAAAATTAAGTACCTTTTATTAAATTTTTTTTTTAATTTACAGTTATTGGCAGTGTTCACGTCATAGTAATTGATTGGTATGGTGCCAACAACTGTTCACAATGATATTTAAGAAGAGTAAAATACTCAAGTGTAAATTAGATATTAAAAAAAGGAATACTAATGTTAAAAAGTTTTGGAGAATATAATATTTATAGCAAAACGAATAGTTGGCATATCTGTGCCAAGGACTGTGACATGGTATTTTTTTAGAGATAGTAGTTGGCGTAGCAAAAATTAATGTTATTTATTAAATTTAAGGTTAGGAAATGAGCTTATTTATTGTATTAATAATTATAGAATTCAGCACAAAGAAAATTTGAGTACCAAACCATCAACATAAATTGAAATCGGTAAAAAATCTTACTGAATATCTTACCAATGACTATAAAACATCACAAAATTCACAAATCTCAATGTCCACACCATCAACTTAGAGCCTTTTTATAGATAGTTACCAATATACAAACATGAAAATTCCCTGGTGAAAAGAAGTAAACTTGGAGAAATTAAATCACTAAAGGTGCAAATTTCAACCTAAGAAAACCCGGTTAATATGGGGTGTACCAATGACTACCACAGTGCCAAGAATAGACATGCTTACCCTATAAAATGAATTGTGGACTTATAATGTAATTAAAACATTGGTGCTATTTTATTACGTATTATTTCGTACCGTACTGTTTTAAACCCCTGATGAGGCTACGTTTACTTTTAATATACAGAGTGATCAATCTCAAGTGTATACCACGTGATCAAAATATTTAAGTTGGTACCACTGATAGGTTGGTAAGAAGCTGTATTGCTCTAGCTACTCTAGAGCATGGTTCGAGTAAAAACTACGACCAGTTTCAAATCTGTATGAAGGTCATTAACTTATACATATTATAAAATATTATCTTAATTTAAATAATGACTATTTTGTATTTGATTAGACTGCATCTCTATAAAATACAACAAAATAAATAAAATATTATTTAATGATTGGATTAAATCATTACAAAATAATGAATCTTAAGTATTTAAATGTTATAATTTCATTATAATTAAATAAAATTTACAGTACATGTTTATGGAATGACAATGTCTTTTACAAATTTTTCTCCTTAGGTACACATTAGTTATTACACTTTGCTTTACAGAATATGTTCAAAATGACCGCCATTAAATTGTAAACATAAGTTCACCCTACGTTACATATTCGCAAATACATTTTGTAACATTTCGGCACCAATATTATGAACTTCATGGGTTATAGCATCTCGCAATTCTTGAAGAGTATGCAATCTTCTGCTGAACACTTTGTTTTTTAAATAACCAAAAAGAAAAAAGTCTAACGGTGTCAAGTCTGGTGAATTCGGTGGCCAACGATTTACACTAATGATTCTATCTTCAAAAAAGTCTCGTAAATAATTAATTGTAGTATGTGGGGTAGCGGAGTCATGCTGGAAATACCCGTTTCGTAATTCACGATCATCCAAATTATTAATAAATGGTTCTAAAAGTATTTCCCTATATCTTGCCGCAGTAATTGTGCCATCGAAAAATACTGGTCCAAATATTCGTTGTCGCGACATTGCTATCCAGACACCGACCTTGATAGGGTGTAAGGTAGTTTCTCGAAATACACGTGGATTTTCTGCAGAACAACGTACGATAATTTTGGCTATTTATGTAACCGGACAGATGAAACCAAGCTTCATCAGAAAAAAAGTAGTTTACTCTAAGCTGAAAATCTCTATCTCGCAACTGTTGTAATACCGAGACCTTGTACGGGTACAAACGAAAATTCTTCTTTACTGCAGTGTGGACACTTCTATAGGATACATCTAAAAATTATTTATGTAAAATTATGTTTGTATGGTAAAATTTTTCATACGTGTTTGTGCAGATAGTTTTCGCAAAGATTTATTGGGGCTTGCATTCATCCTTGCTTGGATATCTGCTAAGGTGTCCTCTGTTAAGACAGTAGCCGAAGTTTCACGTTTGCGTTTTAAAACACTACCAGTTTCCATGAATCGAGCTATCAATCGATTACGATGCTGACTAAATGTTTCGTAACTAATATTTTCATTTGGGTACTCAACAGTAAATTGATCGATGCATGATTGCAATGAATAATGCCATTGCACATTACCATCTTGGAAGCCGCTACGAAAATGAGCCACAACAATGAACGTGTCATGTTCGATTGAAAACGGTATGACGATTAAATTCGATATCACAATTTGAAATTCAGAATATATAATTTGTCTTGATATAAACAGTTTGTAAATAACTCAAGAAAATACAAAAGTGAAAAACGAAGGTATAATATGACATAAACTGACATAAACTAAAACGACTAAAACCACACTAAAAATCCAAAGCAGCCAACTGCAAAACACAACAATATTAACAACTAGGGATTTTTGTCATACCACTACAGTACACTTGAGATTGATCACGTTGTACTTTACCGCGATTTAGCTCGAAATAGAGGGCTCTAAGTGAGTTCTTTTAGATAGGGTTGATTGGTTGCTACCTGGGGTTTCATACTGACGAATAAACAGAGAAGGATTTTGTACATATATCATCCTACAGCTTGACATATCTAAATATCCACACACTGCATCTAAACAAATATATACCATAATAGAACAAAAAATATAAAAATCCAAAACAACACACAAAAAAGATTACTCTAGTACAACTAAATTAAAACGCTCTTCGGTACGGAAACGTGTCACGTGTTTGTAAGTTTTTATCAAATATTTGTTGTTACTTTGGAATTATAGGATATTCATTAGTACCCGACGTCACAAGTAAATGTATGTGATTTTGGAAATTTTCATATTGTAGCATTTTTTTTTTCGTATTTAAAGATATTTGAATCTATCACGAATGGTAATCGTATTTAGAATTATCATTTTGTGAACGAAATAAAATTTTCAGTTGTTTATCGAGTTAAATTAGAGCTTTAAATTAAGATTTGGTTTACACGTTGGCATTGTTAGGTAGTGAAAACCCTCTTACTATTTTAGCTGAGAGTTAATTAGTTTTGTAAATAATAGTTGTTCGTAGTTTTGTAGATATCGTTAAATATAGCCATTTACATGAAACTGCTTTATTGGAAAATTACATATCACATTAGAATTGTTACGTTGTATTCAATTATGGTGTAGAAAATCATTTATTTCAGGTTTTAAAATGTGTCGGCGTCAGGTGGGCGGGAAATTTTGATAAAAATTTTGGTCTTTAAACAAAGAGTTTCGCTTTTAAAAAGAGGTTTTTAGGTTCAGTATCGAGAAGACTCAACGTTTGGGATATCGGTGTCAAGATAACAGGAGGTTGTTTTTATGATGCAATTTTTTCCCGCTGGGTTCACGAATTTCAATACGTTTTTGGGGCAATTTAAAACTTAAGTAATAAGTGGTTATGATTGGTTGATAGAAATAAAATCCAATGTGGCGAAAAATAAAAGATGGGTGTTCAGTCCGGTTCTGATGCTTTAGCGTCGAGTTCAATTGACGTAATGTTCGTGTAGGAAGGGTGTTAATAAAATCCATGTTGACAGAACTTTCGTTACGGGCGGTTTTCGCCACCAGCCCAATTGAGGGATATTGAGTAGTTTCAACCAACATGCGATTCAGATATCGCAAGTGGCATCGTCGAGTATCCTAAAAGAATGGTTTTAAGTGTTAGAAGGAGCTAGTGCTTTCCCTTAGTTTCGGGAATAAAATCGCCTTTGTGCGGAAAAAAATTAAACACCCCTTGCTAAACAGAAATGCATTCAGGATCATAATAACCAGAGAACTCGCTGAAAATAGAAGAGCTTCGCGTAGAAGTAATTTACGTTCAATTAGCTATATATTTAAATTAAAGTTAGTAAGCACCGGTGACTATAAAAGTTAGTGTACCATATGACCAACTGAAGAATTAATCAAACGCTATAATTGAATCTAAGAAAGATGACCGCTATCCACAAGGTGGGTTATTACCGAACCTTCTAGCGTTGAGACGGCGACGGTCACGGCATTAAGTCAGCTACTGGGTCCATGCTATGGGTCCATCTCGTTTGCTGTATAAAGAAAAGTGGGCAACCTAGAGGCGCCAATTGATGAAAGGCTTAATCAAATTTTAAGGGAATATCTTTCGTACGCTTATCTGTGTGACTGACAACTTTAATAAAGTGCTGTGTTTATTTTAGTTGTAACTTTCGAACGGCTTTGTAGTTTATTTGACAGTTTATCATTGACTAACTTGTTTAAAACGTATTCATCCTGGAAATAGTTTAAATTGTATGAGGTTTATTTGTTGAATTGACCATTTGGTATCGAAATTTAAAATTATAGAAGAATTGAAAGCTGAGACGCTTACCATTTGTTACAAACACCTTTACCTTAAGAGTAAAATTTACGATGTTTTTTTTGGCAAGATGACATGACCTCTTTAATGTCAATATTTTTTTTTTAATAGAATATTAAAGTTAGGCCACTAAAGCAATAATGCTCGTTAGTTTATCGATTGTTTATCTTATTTTTTTAACGTAGCGTAACATTTAATTAAAGACGCGTTGTGCATTATTTTGATTGTTTTTGGAATGGGTTGATTGATATCATTTCAATTGGTTATAGATTGGATTAAATTGTTCTTTTTTTTACTTATAACGTAAAGTATTGATAAAGTAAAACGATCGAAAAACGATCGATTGAGTTAGTGCAAATAGAAATTTTGTAGCCTTTCAGGTGTAACGCAACCTCTGTAGGTAACATCTATAATTACGATAACAGGTAAGTGAGTTGTTTAAGGATTTAGACGAGCTGTGAACCTGCGTAATTAGGCATTTCAACCCTGATTGTGTTAATTTCAAATACTCTGGCGCCCTTTCAGCTTTATGTCAACCCCTATAGTGACGTAGGTATCCCAAATTACGCAAAATTAGGTCAATAATACACTCACCCCTACCACTGAGCACCGGCACCCGTGTGAGGCGAATTTTAGGGCAGTTTGTCCCAGTTTAGTCTTGATTTTTTTTCGGTTGCATTTTAGGTTTGTCAAATTTATGTTATTCTGATTAATTGTTAAGGAGTTTCGTAACATTTTGAGATGGGTTACAAATTAATGTAGATAAGCTCACGTCTAATGAAGTAAAATATGAAGCAGCTGTTAGAGGTGGTGACTTATCGTTTGGTGTACCAACGAATGAGGAGGTAAAATTACGCCAAGTCCCGATTATCCTTTCGATTTCGAAACAGATAAAATTGCTATTGAGGAGGCTAAAATTGAATTCTAAAATAAAATTATTAGATGAAGTCAAAAGTAATCCTTCAACGAAAATTTTAGCGACTATTAAAACAAAAATTAAGCATTTGTTAGGCAGAATTAATAATTCGGTTCCGCATATTGATACCAACATTAAAATTAAACATGAAATTTTGGACAAACGAGTTGTTGAAAAGTTCACCGCTAGAATTGACGATCCAAATTTTAATTCCGATATTTCAGTACTTATTAATCTTAATTTAAATACTTCGCCTGTGACGAACATTGTTGCAAAAAGCATTCCGATTTGTAAATGGAACTTACCATTTTCTGGGGACTCTAAGTCGTTGTCATTAAGCTCATTTTTGCAACGAATGTCTGAACTACAGGTTTCACGACGTGTTAATGATAGTCAGTTATTTTCTGAATGTTTAGATTTATTTACCGGTAATACATTGATTTACGTTCGATCTGTTAGGAAAGAGGTTAGGACTTGGGGCGAGCTAGTGGAATTGAAAGTTCAATTCCAACCTATTCATTATGACGACCGATTATTGGAAAGGAATTAAGCGTCGTACGAAAGGAACTTTCTAACCTATAGGAATTCATATCGCTGTTATGCGAACTTTATTTTTGCGTTTAAATGAAAATTATCCCGAAGACAAACAAAGATTTTCAACAAAAATATCGCACGATCGTATCAAGCATAACTTGGCTTGAGTGAAATTAATTCCGATAATGATTTAGCTAAGTACGGACGTTTAATTGAGGAGCATGTCGAAGCTATGAACAATTATGTACCGCCTAGTTAAAAGCGTTCTGATTTGTAAATCGATTTAGCGTAGGTGGGAGATGCCCGTTCAGAGGCTAGTAACGTTGAGGCTAATAAAATACCGGTACAGGAAGTGCGTATTATTTCAGGAAATGAAGGTTAAGCGTGGAGAGTATAGTAACGATAAGAATAGACTTTGTTGGAATTGCCAGAAGCCTGGAATGTTGCGTCGAGGTATCAGGCACTGAAGAAGAATGGATTTTTTTATCAATGTGGGAAGGTGGATTTCACCGTCAATAATTTTCAAAAGTGTTCGAAGAGGAAAAACGGGCAGAGCAAGCAATAAATAGCCGCGTATTGCCTTCCAAGATTTACGTAAAGTCGGCGGTCTATTACAATAGTTTAAAACCTAAAATTAACGCAAAAAACAAAATCTTATTAGACTACGTATTTGATTTAAAAGATTCCGATGGGAGACCGTTCAATTCAGTCAAAATTTCTGGTTTATTAGACAGGGGGCCATCGAAGATTATTATTGAAATTAAGTGTTGGGAAAACTTACGTCTACTTGTTTCTTGGCCAATGGCCAATCTGTTAAAAATACCCGATCCGCTACCGTACCCATCGAGATCAAAAGAATAATTATCATCGTAGTACCAGACATTCCGCACCAACTCATCTTGGGAGTTGATTTTTGGAAGCGAACAAATTTTGTCCCGGATTTACGAAAAGGAGAGTGGAAGATTAAAACAAAAGAAAGTGAACAGTTACGAAGACTGGATGAAGTGGTGAATGGTTGTTTTACGACCATTGAGGGAAAGGAGATTGGCTATACCTCATTGGTGAATCACCGAATTAAGACGACTAGCAACCCAATTAAGCTACAGTATTACCAGCAGCAAATTGACGCAGAGTTAGAAAAAATCTTGAAGTTAGATGTGGTCGAAAAATCCACGAGTGCCTGGGCGAGCCTGATTTTGCCAGTTAAAAAGAAGGATGGGAGTTACCGATTTGGATAGATTTTAGAAAAGTAAATAAGGTTACCGAGAGGGATGCTTACCCGCTACCCTATGAGTCGTCTATTTTGGACCGTTTAAATAAGCTTATTGGTAGATACCGATGGCAGAAGACTTTAAGCAATATACCGCATTTACCGTACCCAACAATGGTTTGTTTCAATTTAAACTTTTACCGTTCAGTCTCGCTAACACACTAACGAGTTGGCAAAGATTCATAAACCGTGTTTTAGGACCAGAATTAAAACCATGTGTTTTTGAATATCTCGATGACTCTATTATTTGCACACCTGCTTTAGAAAAGTATATTGAAGTTTTACAGGAAGTTTTTCTCGGTTTTTTAGGAGTAGGTCTTACGATGGACAAGGACAAATGTACGTTCTGTCAATCCGAGCTTAGATATTTAGGTTATGTTGTTAACTCTGATGGACTATCGGTTGAGCCAAAGAAGGTCAACGCCGTTTTAAAGATTCCTACACCGAAGAGCCCTACCGAAGTGAAACACCTGATTGGCATAGCGAGTTGGTACCGCTGTTTCATACAAAATTTTTCGATTTTGACTAAATTATTGAAAAAATTTGCAAAATTGGTTTGGGATGAGGATTGTGAAAGAGCTTTCAAAATTATTGAAAGTTGTTTAGTTTCCGCACCTATATTATCGTGTCCCGATTTTCCATTCCCGTTTACAGTTAAAACAGGTGCTTCAAATTATAGAATTGGTTCTGTACTAACGCAGACAATGGACGAAGAAGAACGCGTCATTTGTTATAACAGCAGATCTTTAATGAGAGAAAGGTTTCGACTACCGAAAACGAATGTTTAGCAGTACTTTGATCAGTCGAGAAGTTACGTCTATATCTGGAGGGATCATAATTTACCGTTATTACCGATTACGCATGTCTAGTTTGGCTTCATAATCTAAAGGAATCTACCTGTCGATAAGCGCGTTGAGCTATTCGATAATTCCGAAATTATCCATAGGAAAGGAAAAGATGTTGTACCGGACACCTTATGGCCCTCTCCGTACCAGTTATTGACGCACTTACCGTAGATAATAAACCCTATTATGACTTATCGAACCAGACTACCGTGAAGGAGAAGAAGGATAATCCGAAAGCAGAACAAACCGACAGATGGATAGGCAAGATGAAGAGAAATATCGCGGCAAGACAGATTGTGTACCCACAATGGAATGTTGAAAATGGAAGATTGTTAAAGCACGTAAAGTGTAATTATCCAAGGTTGAGAGGTACGGAAGGGTCTCGAAATTTACGTTCCGCTACGGCCGCTAGTGTAGTTAAAAATATCGAAAAAACGTTTTTCTTATGTTTGTAATACCGCTTTAAGTGTTATACGACAACAGCTCACAGTTCAGGAGCAACGAATTTCAGAAAATGGTAACCTCATACAAGGTTAAGATAATCGTTAACGAAAACTATCGTCTTGAGTTATGAAGACAACGTTAGCATCGTATATCAAAGTTAACCAGTGAAACTGGGACAAATATTTAGCACAAGTAGCGTGTGCCATACGCACGGCTACTCATAAAGTTACGGGCCTGACGCCCTTTTTTGTCAATTTTGGAAGATAAATTGTATTGGATAGAACGACTCATAGCGAACCAGTAAAAGAAGGGGAGGTGAAAAATGTGGAATTTGCCGATAGAGCACAATAGTAGAAAGGAGCAACATTTTTCTGGAAGCTTATAGCGATATCAAGCGACGGCTTAATGCGGCCTACATTAAAAGTAAACAAACATATGATTTCCGTAGACGTTTAGCAGTATTTGAGGTTGGGGATACCGTGTGGAGGAAAAATTATGTCCTTTCGCACGCGTCTCTTATTTCGCAGCAAAATTAGCACCAAAATCTGTTGGATAAATTAAATTGTATTAAAATGATATTACCTGAACTGAAATAAGTAGTTTTGGAGCCAGAGGTCATGAAACTACATAATAGTCAAATATGGAAAAATCAGTATTACGACCACAAGTTTTTATAAGCTACTTTCACTTTAGTTACTGAACGATATTATAATTGATCAAGATACTAATTTACAGGTATCTTGCTCGGGGTTAAACTGAATCCAAGCGAACGTGAGAACTTGCATACAGTGGTTCAAAACAATAAACTAACACTTTCTAAATAAATTACAAAATAAAGTAAATATTGATTCATTAAACCAAACTGCAGAGGTAATTATAAAACTTAAGTTAACATTTGGAACACCTGGTAGGTAGGCAACTTTCCTGCCAGCGCTGTAATACCGTCGCCTACATACTATCCAATCTTTTCGATCTGGCTTTACGAGCTACAAATAAATAATTGATACACCACAAAAATTTCTATGAGATTTGGCCAATTAGACCTTTGAAGAAATTGGTCCTTTTAATAATTTATTTATTTGGAAGCCCCTTTTTATAAAAAATAAATTTAATTTTTCAGGTACCTCGGTTCGGTATTTTATTTTATTTTCTATTGTTTAATAAAAGCCGTTGCTCTGCCCGGCATAGCTTTTGTCGAAGATGGGGTAAATTCCCATTGACAAGGTAAAGATCGTAACAAACCACACTATTTTAGTTCCTATTAATATAATTCTAAGTATTTCACTTAATCTAAAAAATATTCCACTTACTCTAATAATGTAATACAAAACAAATACCACAAATAATAAACTAAAACCTCTCTAAGTCACCAGTTGGTCCTCCAAAGGTACGGAAAGATCGGCGGCGGGCGGATCCTTGGATTTCTTGGATGTCTGTGTGTTAGATTATTATTACACGAGCTTTAAGATAGCAATTCTCCTGGTTAAGGTTACGTGATTTTAAATAATCAAAATCATACGCAAATTAATAATTAAAATGAAAACTTTTCTCAAAAAGAATCAATAGATTTGGTTTACTTTATATTCTATGAACTTTAATTTTTAAACTATTCAAACGCTCGTATGTATCAAGGCATTTTATAATAAATGTATTCTCGGAATCGAAGAAAGTGTGATAACGCGTGTTTATGAGTACAATGACTTTATATGTCGGTCACTACGTCAGCAGGTAGTAAAGAAATGAATTACAACTATTTTATTAAGCGACTTGTAACTTCGGGGTTTTGCAATAGCTGTTTTTAATTATGCAAAAAAAAGGTATCAAGACAGATCGTAAATTTCAAGTGCGAATGAAGATGTTATCACTGGGGTTTTCTTTTAATACTTTTTACGAAATGTGATAATTTCGTGTTTATTAAAATGAAATACAGGAGTTTTATCGCTTAATGGAAAATAGTATGCAACGGGATTCTCTTTGTGAGAATTCTAATCAACGTTGTAATGATACGTAGAAATTAAAGGGATCTATTTTCTCCTTCGGGAAATTTCATTTTAAAAGCTCTTGATGGCATTAATTGTTATCCTTTCGGGAAGCGGATTCTAATACTTTAACAAGTATTCTGGATATGAACTATAGGTTGTTCGAATTATGGACCGGGACTGGATTTCAGTCTGTATCTGGGCACGAGATGCAGGATTTCTCGCGTTTTAATGACTGGAATACAGAATGACAACGGAATTAGTCAGGATGATCTGACAGGAAGCGGATTTCTGGAGATTATTAGGCAATATTTAGTCTGTACACTTTACTAGTTTCCCAATTCGGGCCTGTTTATGTTAGGTATGTGTGTTAGGTAAGGATTAATAAGTCAAACGGACATACGCTCCATTGGTTAATTAGACGGGCGCTAGAATGATCAGGCATACGCCTTTCATACAAGCAAAGGTAAAGATATTACCTCTACAGGCATACGTCTTAGGGGATAATTCCCGTAGAAAATCTCACTACTTTTCAGGCATACGCCTAAGAGCAAAGAGGAGGATTTTGTGTAATGGGATAGGTTTGTTTGCCCGGGCTTACGCTCCAGGTAAGTTTCGGTATACAAGTATTGCGGTATTTTACAGACAAGATCGATTTATAATCTGCCAAGGTAGAAGAGAAATCTTCCGAAAGAACGGAAAGCTGGTCTGGTAAAATATGATAGGGTAGAAGTCAACAAGACAGATGAATTCTTCATGGCAGAAGTCATCTAGTCAATTAGTCTCGTGTCGCGGTGCTCCTTATAAGTATAGTCCGCGCTTTAACGTGATTGGACTAGAAAATGGTGGTGACGCTTTGGTGGGGGTTTTGCGTCGAAATAAAAACCGATTTCTGAATTACGAAAGAAGGGGTAAAAAAATTAATTAAACTACATAGTAGCATTTTTCTGTAACATAAACAGATAAATTAAAATTAATTAAAATTAAAATTAGTGAATTTAATGGTGTTAATAGTATGTATCTAAGTTTACAGATTGCTTTATTTCTGTGTAACTTGAAGTGTATGAAGATCTGGTGACTAAATGTAGTTTTGATTGATTTTGAACTAAAGTATAAAGGGATGAAATTATAGCTTTATTTGTGGATTTTATTCACGAGGTAAGTTTTCATTACTTAGGTAAATTTGACCTAGTTCTAATTTGTTATCGAAGGAGTACGTATAGAAAATTGATGTTCTTTCGTTTTCCAAAGAAACCATTTAACTATCGAGGTAATTATTTGTTCGCAAAATTACAATAATATGAAAAGCTTTTGTCTAATAAAAATGATTGAGATCGTGAAATAAGGAACCTGAACAGGTTTTAAAGCAAAATAACTTTTATCATTAAGTTTCTTTCACAGAAACGTAATTTTTGGATATTCTTTTCTTTATATATAATTTGGTCAACAGAATTAACTTTATGGTTTTCGTGAAACCAATTTAATATTAAAGGAAAAATAAAGAATCTGGGTGTAACTGGAAGCTAACATTGACTTTTATAAATAAAGAAATAATGAAGAAACGATAATGTGTTTCTTGTACATACAGGATGAGTCTCAAAATGTATGTTTTTCGATGTTTTATGTAAATGCGTGATTTGATTGGATAATCAGAAAATTCTTGAGTGACAACTTTTTTGCCTAAGTTAGCAAGTCGTGTAATTTACAACTACAACTGGGAAAATGACAATGCTCGAGTCGTGCGGTTTTACACCTATAACTATGAAAAGAAAGAGGTCTGCTCTATGTTAGTTGACTAACGTTTTCCGGAAAGGAACAAAAACACACGGCTCAAAAAGCTGCGAGTTTGTTTTTAGGTAGTTTTTTTGAAGCAGCGTATAATTTGTACGTATGTATCGTCTGCACAGTCATCTTGACATCTACGCACGGGTGAACGTGTACTGGTGGTGTAATTGAATTGCGGGCTCTGGTGTTTTTAGGTGTAACAGGTTAACGGTCAGGTATGAATCGAGATGAACTCTCAGGTGACTCGGAAAAGATCTTGTTTGAATTGGAAGGATCCTCATGTTAAATTGGAAAGGATTCGGTCTGTAAAAAGATTCAGCGGTTGGTTTTTATAGGAATGGGGACGTGCTGGGGGAGAATGCGTTGCAAATTGAATTAATAGAAGTTGGCTATGAACGGATTGACGGAAGTTCGAAGATGTGGGAATACAATTGCGCGGATAGAGATTACTAGTTGAAACGTACGTGCCTATTTTTAAATGCCGATTCTGACCAAACCTCTAAACCAAATTTAATTTACTGCTCTATAATTTTTATGAACATAAAATCTTCTATTTTGTAAACCTAAGTGTCAAAACTTCGCGTTTCTCTGACCCCAAAAATTTAGGTCACCTAAATACCATCACAAACTTATATTACTCTTATCTAAGTTACCCAAAGTGGAGTAAAACTATTTGCAGCTTTGTCTAAATTAATCGATTAACTTGATTGTCCTATTTTGTACAATTTTTTTTGTTATTCTATAGACTTGGTTGTCTATTAAAAATCTGCACATAGTTCAAAGAGTGGTGTAGTATAAAAATGTATTGTTAATAATATTAATTTTTGTTACAGTGTTCAAGAAATCGATGGACAATACTTCGAAAGCTTTACAGCTTTAGCATGGCAGCAAGAAGCTCAACGTCAAAACGCACTAAAAACTGCAGAAATAGCAGCATCCGAACCGCCTCCACAAGAAATAGATTTAGGTGTAATTCCAATAGATTATACAGCTCCTCAAAGCGAACGAGATAAGCTTTACGTCGAAATGTTATATACTGTCGCAAATTCTGTAAGTTCACAATTTACATTTAAGTAGCTATGTTAACTATTTACCTTTTAGGTTGGCGCCCCAGCGCCAGGAGGGCAATACGCACATTACAAAGAAGATTTATACTTATATGGCCAACGTGCATTTGGAGTAGCACCGGAGAGACATTACAGAATGCTTCATATAGCAGGAGAGGAAAAACCACCTATTGTTGTTCTAAGCGTTGTTGTAACAGAAGCAGAAGGTTTAGAAGCTAAAGACGCAAATGGTAAGTATTTTAATAAATTTTTAGTTGACTTTTCGTTACATAAAATTTAATCTACATAAATACGCTGGAAAAATTTAATTAAACAAAGTAATCTGAACGTTTGAATCTGTATTATATTCTAATCCTCTAAGAGATTTATCAACGTCAGATTTAATATTATAAAAGATTATATAAGGAAAGGAAGTTTCAAAGGCTTGCCATTGAAAGTTGTTTACTTAAAAAGTCGACAAGTGTTGTTTCCCAAACTGTAAACATTATAAAATCTTTTATGCAGTTTTTGGAGAAAAGAATATTCAAAGACAGTAAGACATTTACAGTAATGATAGTTATCTTGAATTTTATTTATTTTTTGCGTTTTAATATGAAATTTGATAATCACAGCAAATTGTGAAAAGCAATTTTCTCAGTTCTCACACAACCAAATGGAGATTAAAAATCTGCTGAGACTCGAAAATCTTTCCCACCTTCAATTATTTGAGTCGAAAAAAAAAACAATTATATAAAAAGTAAAAGGTAGAATATTTTCATAGATTAATTATATTTAAATCATAACTATACTTGTAGTCTTCTTAAATATGAATTAAAAAAATTTACCTCTTTGTAGCAGCACTACTAGTATTAAATTATAGCTGAAGTTACAATAATATAATTTCTTTTTAAAATGTTTGTTAAACCTAATTAATGTGTATTCCCAATTAATATATTATAAAGGAATTCGTCGGTTGCTCGGTCGGATTGGGCGTCCATGTAAGATCTAGTTTTGCAATTTATGTATAATAAAACGACATAAATTTGCAGATAAAGCAACACCTGGTATGTGTGAATAATGACACAGTACAAAAAATACACCGCGAAATCAGTAGGCACCTTAAAAATAACGAAATTAATTGTCTGCCTTTCCATGTGTTTCTCCACTAAGTCAAATCTATTACATACTCTCCTGGAGTTGTGCTTAAATGTTGCCTTAATCTAAACAAAACACAAAAAAAAACATGTACAACTCCGATATCCCCCAAAATCCGAATATTATCAGGAATTCAATCTATAATTACTGTAACGTGGCTTTTAACATCACTTTATCACTTCGTTCGATAGGTATGTAATAAAACATTCATGTTTTTCTTTTGAGCACATTTGTATTTTCTTTTGTAGTTGATTTATTATTTAAAAGTAATGTGCATGATCGGAAAGTGCTAAATCCATATTAGTTATATAAGTTATATTAAATGCTATATCAGACGTAATGAAATTATCAAGGCAGACTTTTTGTTTGGGTTCGTTTATTAAGATTTTCAATCCAAACGTTGATGGAAGGTCCAGTATGGAAGAAGTACCAACCCCAGTTTTATCCAAGAAATTTACATTAAAGTCACCACACAACACTACTTTTTTATGGAGAAGGGCAATTTCACCTAGTAAGTTCTCTAGTCGGTCTAGGACAACTGGCCGCCGCCAACTGGCCGGCGCCAACTGGCCGGCGCCAACTGGCCGCGGCTAACTGACCGCGAGACAAGTGGCCGACAGGACAACTGGCCACCGAACCAACTGGCCGCCGACTACTTCTAAAAAACCTAATCTTACCTACTTTATAGTTTAAAGTTTTAAAGGATACTTACAACTACATACTGCACATGTGAGATAATAATATACAGTTGTATGAATAGATGTGTGAAAATTTAACAAAGAACGGAATTTGCCCCTTTAGAAATTAGTCAACGACAATAAACATGCCATTAACATTCTAGAATAATGGCATACCGATCCCTCAAACTACTTATTTGTGAAGATTTTCAAGTAACTTCCTATAATCGAATATTGTAGATTTATCCACTTTGTATTTTATTAGAGTTATTACTTCACTATCAGTTTGTTTGTTTTCAATAAATGAAATTAGCCATTTATTTATTTGAGGTCAAGTTGTACCTACTTACAGCGACGCGACGGCCACTTGTCCCGGCGGTTATTTGTCTCGGCGGCCAGTTCTCCCAGCGGCCAGTTGTCCCAGCGGCCAGTTGTCCCAGCGGCCAGTTGTTCCGGCGGCCAGTTGGCCGCGGCCATTCGGCAGCGGCCAGTAGGCGGCGGCCACTTGTCCCATTCCGTTCTCTAGTAAATCTAAAAAAATTTCCAATGCACTATTTGGAGGTATATAACAAATATTATAACGTTGAATTAAACAATCTGAATTCCACAAAATTCAAAATGACCTTCGAAAGGACATGTTTTTAATTTTAAATTTGCAGTGTCTAGAATTACACAATTTCGTTTGTAAATTGCAGACTTCAGTGCCACCATTTTTCATTGAAGTGCGAGAAAATTGTGATAAACCATAAAAACGTCTTTATTACTTGTTATGCGGATGACACTTAACATTATAATCAAATCAGATAACACTCAAGATCTTGTGCTGAAAATCCATGCTGGAATATTGGTGCAGTAAGAACAACGTAATTGTAAATTTTGAGAAAGCCTTTGTAGTTCCCTTCAGAAACCCATTTAAAACTTGTAGTATCAAAAATTTTGTAGACATAATGTGTTCCTACTCAATTAGAATCTTAGGTATATCAATGAGTTGGTCGCATCATATTCAAGATGTCTGCAGTAAACTTGTGAAATGTTGCTACACCCTTCAATTTTTAAAAGTCTTATGTAACCAGAGCACTCTATTAACGTTGTTTTACGCCAATTTTCATTCGCACATTCTTTATAACATTATCATTTGGGGCAGGTAGTGCACCTCTTTTAAGCTAGCAACACCAAATGAGCAGAATCAAACGAAACTGATCAGATTATTTAGTACTATTTTGTACTAGTTTGTACCATTAATAAAAATTTTGGACCCCATGCCGTTTAAAAAAAAACGTGGCGCTATCACCTTAAAACAGGCTAGCAGGACCACAATAAAAAAACGATAAAAACAAAATTAAGATCAGCAATAGACAGAACTGAATTTGTACCATAAAATTAAATTAAATATTTTCATTTATTCCGTGAAAAACAACCCCCAATTGATTTCAGACATATTAGGCTCAGGAGTAAACTACTCTTTCCTATCAGCAGAATCAATCGCTACTTGCACATGCGACACGGCATAATATATACCGACAAAATATAAAGTTTTAGATTTTGTACCCCCGCCGTTCCTTCGAAAACTTCCCTTTACCCCTATTAGACTCAAGAGTAAACTACTCTTTCCTATCAGCAGAATCAATCGTTACTTTCACACGCGACGCGCCATAATATGTACCGACAAAATATAAGGTTTTAGATTTTGTACCCCCTCCGTTCTCTCGAAAACTACCCTTGAACCCCATTAGGCTTAAGAGTGAACTACTCTTTCCTATCAGCAGGATCAATCGCTACTTGCACATCCCACGCGGAATAATATGCACCGACAAAATATAAGTTTTTAGACGTTGTACCCCCGCCGTTCCTTCGAGAACTACCCTTAACCCCTATTAGGCTCAAGGGTAAACTACTCTTTACTATCAGCAGAATCAACAGCTACGTGCACATGCGACGCAGCATAATATGTACCGACAAAATTTTAGTTTTAGACTTTGTACCCCCGCCATTCCTTCAAAAATTACCCTCAACCCCTATTAGGCTCGATAGTAAATTACTCTTTTTTATTGAAATCTAAATATTTACATTTTAACGGTATATATTATTTCGCGTCGTGTATGTATACAAGGATTCTGCTGATAAAAAACAGTACTTTACTCTAATAGGGGTCGGGGATAGTTTTCGAAGGAAGACAGAGGTGCAAAATCTATATATATATATATATATATATATATATATATATATATATATATATATATATATATATATATATATAGGGTGTCCTACGACGTACGACATCGATCAATTATGGAAAAAGTATAAATAGGAAAATTCTGAAAATTTGGCTATTAACTAAATTCGATGGAGGACATCCATCTAAAATATTCTCAAGATTACAGCCTTCTATTTATACCGGAAGTGGATATTAGCTTGCTTATATTAAATGGAACACCCCGCATATTGTTACATTTTTGGATTCTACGTCCAATTCCAGGCATATCTTACGTTTAATGTCAAGTTTTCAACAAAACTTGACGTTTGCATCGCCTACTGTCGCCTATACTGTCCAAACGGAAAATTATTTTGCAGTGAAACTCTGAACTATTGTAAACAAAGGACTGTTTTAGTTCACTAACAACGCGCAATGACGTATTTGTACACAGGGTGATTGAAAAACTATAACGAATTTGGCACTAAAGAAAATAGAAAAAGTAATTTTTTTTAAATTGGAACCCACACCTTTGCATCGGATTTGGGTTTAGCACCAGAATTAACTATGATTTCCAATTTAAATGCCTGTACCTAAATCTAGCCCTTTTCATTTTATTGGAGAAAAAGCGTTTTCACTTGCCCATATTCGGTTGTGTTGTTGAACTTTTTATTTTTAATCTTATCTGATAATGCTTTTGTCAACCAGTTATCATGGAAACTGTAAAAATATGCTAATGAGATTAGTTTTGATAACTGAAAGCATGCCATCACGACTCGGATGTTCAAACGAAGATTATTTAAATTTATTTATTATTTACGGAGAATGTGACAAAGTGGTGTATAGAACATGTGTGACCTTTGCTGCTCGTTATCCAGAAACAAAGAGTCCATCACCGAAAGTGAAGCAAATTCCAAAAATACTGGTTCCGTTAAAAGAAAAATTGTTAAAGCTAAACCTATTCTTAACAATGAAAATGTGGAAATTGCACTTTGGGGTCACTTTGTTACAAATCCAATGATATTAGTAAGACAGGTTTCGATAGACTCATGAGTAACAAAAAGTTCAATTAATAGGATTCTGAAAAACCACAAGTTTCAATTGTTCGCATTTCCCTGGTACAACATTTAAAAGAAGATGATTTTCCAAGAAGAGTACTTTTTAGTGAATTTATACTTATTAATCACTACGGAAACGAACGATTTTTGAATAAGATAATTTGGAGCGACGAGGCGAAATTCACTAAAAACGGCTTAATCGACATAATTCGCACTATTGGAGTGACGCAAACCCTCATGTAAATGTTCAGAACTGAATATGCCCTATGTTCCTATAGGTGAACGATATTTAGCAATACTACAAGAGTTGGAAACTGAGTATGGAAATAATTTACCTCTGGCCGACAGAACTCAAGTGCTATACCAACATGAAGGTGCACCGCCTCACAATGACCATATTGTGAATACTTTCTTACAGAATACATTTGAGGACCATTGAATAGCTAATGACGGACCTTTTCAATGGCCACCGCGTTCACCAGAGATATCGGTTTTAGATTTTTTGTATTGGGTGCCATTAAGGGTGAAGTATACAACACTCCTTTAACAACGAAGGAAAACTGTATGGTGAGAGTACAAAGCGCATTTCGCTCTTGGAGTCGAAATTCAATAAGAGCGGCAACCCTAAGGTGCGAAAAGTGTCACGAAGTTCAAGGCCATAATTTCGAACATTTCATGAAATGATTTTTTTTAATTCCTAGTTGTTATTAAATTCACATTGTAAACGACGTTTTCATTGTTAAAAATAGGTTCAGCTTTAACAATTATTCTTTTAACGGAACCGGTATTTCTAAAATTGTCAACAATCTGCTTCACAGCTTTCAGTGATGGATTCTATTTTCTGGATAACGAGCAACATTGCCAGCTAAGATTAAAAATAAAAAGTTTAACAACGCAACCGAATATGGGCAAGTAAAAATTTGATTTTCTCCAATAAAATGAAAAGGGTTAGATTTAGGTATAGGCATTTAAATTGAAAATCATAGTTATTTCTGGTGTTAAACCCAAATTCGATGCAAAAAGTATGGGTTCGAATTTAAAAAAAGTTGACTTTTTCTATTTTTTTCATTATTGTTTTTCAATCACCCTGTATACCAATACGCCATTCGCATTGTTAGTGAACTAAAACAGTCCTTTGTTTACAATAGTTTAGAGTTTCACTAATTTTGCTGTTTGAGCAGTATAGGGAACTTTGTTGGGCGATGCAACTGTCATTTTTTATCGAAAACCTAGAATATATGACATTAAACATAAAGTATGCCTAGAATTGGACGTAGAATCCAAAAATGCAACAATATACAGGGTGTCCCATTTGAAATAAGCAAAATAATACCCACTTCCGGTATATCCAGAAGTGCTGTAATCTTGAGAATATTTAGAATATTTCAGATTTTTCCTATTTATACTTTTTCCATAATCGATCGATGTGGTTTGTCGTGGGGCACCCTGTGTATATATATATATATATATATATATATATATATATATATATATAAAATTTCAGATTTTGTACCTCTGTCGTTCCTTTGGAAACTACCCACGACCTCTATTATAGTACAGTACTATTCTTTTTAACGGCAGAATCCTTGTGTACATACACGACGCGGTAGTTTTCGTAGGAACGGCGGGAGTACAAAGTCCAGAACCTTATATTTTGTAGGTACATGTTATACCGCATGGGGTTGTTTTTCACGAAATAAATGAAAATATTTAATATATTTTTATGGTACAAATTAATACAAATTCAGTTCTTTCCATTGCTGATCTTAATTTTGTTTTTATCGTTTTTTTTTATTGTGGTCCTGATAGTTGTCTTAATGTGGCAGCGCCACGGGTTTTTTTAAAAACGGCATGGAGTACAAAATTTTAATTAATGGTACAAATAAGTACAAAATAAGTCTTAAACAATCTGATAGGTTTCGTTTGATTCTGCTGATTTGGTCTTGCTAGCTTAGAGGTCAGAAGTGCACAAGTTGAACGTATTCTCAAAAGTTCAAAACCGCGCTATCAGAACAATATGTAATTTTTCCTTGCGAACATCTTGTAAACCTTATTTTTCAAAATTACGAATTTTAACCGTCATTAACACTTACATCCTTGAAGGATGCTCTTTTGCTTATCAAAATAAAAATACCTTTAAATTATCCGTTGTTACAATATTCGTCACAAAACTTTACTGGTAATCAAAAACAACTCTGTTTCAAAAGAATATGCAAAATAAATAAAGGATTACCAATCTATATTCGACAATTTTTAATTCTTGATATTGGTTTTAGCGTTTTAACCATAGTACGAAACTGCATTAATTTATGTATTTGTACATGTTTAGAATATGATATATATATATATATATATATATATATATATATATTATATATATATATATATATATATATATATATATATATATATATATATATATATATATATATATATATATATATATATATATATATATATATATATATATATATATATATATATATATATATATATATATATATATATATACAGGGTCCGCCTTTGGGAGCTGATCCTATAAGTATCTGCTAATCCAAACTTAATTTTGAAAATTTGTTGACAGGGTAATGATGTTAGGGCTAACTCATCTAAAATATTTTCACGTTCGTACCACTTTCGGTTATACCGGAAGTCGCTTATTTTAAATGGAACACCCGTATAATAATACATTTTTGGATTCTATGTCGAATTTTAAGGTAAGTTTGCTAAATAAACTAGATACGAAATTTCAGTCGTTTTAAAAAAAACATTTTTCTAAAAAAATTGACAGATGCGGTCTTAGTAATAACTCGTTATTTGTTCTGTTCCTGTCAAACAATTTGAATAAAACTTTGAGGTGTTGTAGGCAAGGTTTATTGCAACAGTCTGCAAAAATGACATTTGTATTTTTCATAAAAATAAAATTATGAATGTCTAAACTTGACTATCAAAAAATGCAAGTTACTCAAAAAAATCAAATGGAAACCCCTATTTTTTATTACTCAGATCGATTTAACGTCAATTAAGGTAAGTTTGTTTAAAACTTTATTTGCCTAAACGTAACAGTTTCATACGTATTATCAAAAAAGTCCCAATTTTAAAATTTGTGATAAAAATAAGCTACATACTTAAATCTAGTATTCCTTGTTCGTGGTCACCATGGAAACCAAATAATTGAAAATTGAAATAAAGAAAAATATTTGAAAAAGTTACTGCAAAAAATTATAAAAACTGATAATTTTGTGATTCAAAAGTCATTTTTGCCAAATAGAAATTTTCTAAGTCATTTTTTTCAAATTCGATATACAACATAAGTGTAAAAATTTATTACTTTATGAGTAAATCGAAAAAAACTACTTTTTACTGCGAAGGTAGTAACTACATACTTATCACCTATCAGTGCATTCTTACACAATATTCGCTTATTTAGTATTTCTTGCTCGTGATCAAATGTAAATTAATTTACAATAAATGTTCAAAATGTTGCCCGTTAGACGCAAGACATTGTTGAACCCGTCTTATAACGGCTTCATTTGTAGCCCTTTGAATTTCTTGTGGAGAAAGAGAATTGAAGGCATTTTGCACTCTTGCAATACAATCTTCTTTAGTCGTTAGTGGTGTAGCATAAACAATATTTTTAATTCAACCCCAAAGATAAAAATCCATTGGCGTAAGATTAGGTGACCTAGGTGGCCATGGAAAGGGAGCATTATTGGCAAACCAACGATCTTCAAATATTTCATAAAGGTTCATGGAAACAGCGTTGGTGTTGTGAGGGGACGCACCGTCTTGTTGGTACCATAAATTTTCCCTTTCTAGATTTAATCGGAGTTGAATTCGAGTGTTTAATATCTCAAGATAATTTTCTCCTAGAAATTAAATTTGTAATCATAAATCGCAACAATCAACTATTTTAAACCTCTCAAATTTTCGTTGTAAAAATACACGCCAAAGATTTCGTTATTCCGAATAGCACAAAATACGTTAAAATACCTAATTTCCTGAAAACGGCATTCGAGAATTGCTATTTTCGTTATTCCAGTAATACGAGTTTCGGCGATTAAATATGCCATTTTTCGTAAATTTAGATTCGTCCGTCTATATGATATTAGTCAAAAAATTAGGAATTTCTTGTATTTTGAGCAAAATTGTTTCACAAAATTCGATACGTTTCAAGAAATCCGCTTCTTTCAAATGTTCAACTAATTGTAAACAGTATGGTCTAAACTTATGTTTCTTAAGAACTCTTCTGATAGTTAAGCCAATATCTGTTTTAGCGTCGTTTATGGAATTACAAGGATAGGCACGGAAATATCCAAAAGTTATAACTTCATTCTGTTCGTTATCAATAGCGAGGCGCAGTGTGTTTAAATGTGCCAAACTGTTCCAAATTTTGAACCACACGTCTTATTGTATCTGCTGATGGTCGGGGGCACTCAGGATAGCGTTGGATAAATGTTCTTACTGTTCGTTTTACAACTCTATGACATTCTCCGTGAATTAAAATTAAATTCAATTAATCTGTATTAGAATATTCAAGTCGAGCCATTTCATCAAGAAAAGCACAAACTGTCAACAATTTTATTAAATTATTGACTACAAAAGAAAAACAAAATAAATAAGCATCTTTATCGTGTAATAATGCGCTGATAAGTATGTATTACCTCCGCAGTAAAAAGTAGTTTTTTCGATTTACTCATAACGTATTAAATTTTTACACTTATGTTGTATATCGAATTTGAAAAAAATGACTTAGAAAATTTCTATTTGGCAAAAATGACTTTTGAATCACAAAATTATCAATTCTTTGCAGTAACTTTTTCAAATATTTTTCTTTATTTCAATTCTCAATTATTTGGTTTCCATGGTGACCACGAACAAGGAATTCTAGATTTAAGTATGTAGCTCCTTTTTATCACAAATTTTAAAATGGGGACTTTTTTGATAATACGTATGAAACTGTTACGTTTAGGCAAATAAAGTTTTCAACAAACTTACCTTAATTTTCGACGTTAAATCTATCTGAGTAATAAAAAATAGGGGTTTCCATTTGATTTTTTTGATAGTCAAGTTTAGACATTCATAATTTTATTTTTATGAAAAATACAAACGTCATTTTTTGCAGACTGTTGCAATAAACCTTTGCCTACAACACGTCAAAGTTTTATTCAAATTGTTTGACAGGAACAGAACAACTAACGAGTTATTACTGAGACCGCATCTGTCAATTTTTTTAGAAAAATGGTTTTTTTTAAACGACTGAAATTTCGTACTAGTTTATTTAACAAACTCACCTTAAAATTCGACATAGAATCCAAAAATGTATTAATATACGGGGTGTTTCATTTAAAATAAGCGAGTAGGTTTCGACTTCCGGTATAACCGGAAGTGGTACGAACGTGAAAATATTTTAGATGAGTCAGCCCTAACATCATTACCCTGTCACCAAATTTTCAAAATTATAGTAAGTTTGGTTTAGCAGATACTCATAGGATCAGCTCCCAAAGGCGGACCCTGCATATATATATATATATATATATATATATATATACAGGGTCTGCCAATAGTGCGTGGACGAAGCTTTATGAGTTTATACAATATCGTTTTCAAAATTATTTATTGCAGGATGGTGTGGGATCTTTCGGGTTACAATTAGAAAATATTTTCGCAAAAATTACTACTCGTATACAGGGTATTACAACACAAAGTTATATTTTTTTAAATGGAACATACCGTATATTATTATAAATTTGGATGATTCCCTGGTTAATTTTAAGGGCACTTTATTCACTATATGAGGTATCTTAAACGCGCAATTTAGGCGCTGCATTCAATTTTTTGAAAATTTAGAGGTTGAAAAGAAAAATTGTAACAACCGTACTGAGAAATGTTAATGGTTGATTAGTCATAGACTGTGCTACATAAAATCGTAAAAATAGTAATATTATCTTTTTTAATTTTCAAGATATCGTAATGCAAAGTTTAAGATTTTCAATCATAGATAACTTGATTTTTTTAAATGGAAAGATATACATTGTTTTACATTGTTAGATAGGAAATTTAATTACATTTTTTTTTTTTTGATATAACATTGTTGGTATTTATGTTTTGCCGTTTTTTGATAATCCAGCTTTTTTACTGCATTTGCAAAGTTTAAGAGTTTTAATCATAGATAACTTGATTTATTTAAATGGAAAGGTATACATTGTGTTACATTGATAGATAGGAAATTTAATTACAATTTTTTTGATATAACATTGTTGGTATTTATTTTTTGCCGTTTTTTGATAATCCAGCTTTTTTAATAATCCAGCTTTTTTACTGAATTTGTCGATTTTCGTAGGTTTACATATGTATGTATAATTGTTTAAATCACATCAAGCTATGAAAACAAAATAATATTAGAAACAAAATTCAGCAATAGTATCTGTTTTGTCATTTCGCGTGTATGTTCAAACGTAACTGAGTTAATTACTTTATTGCAGTGTGAATGTTTGACGCTTAACTTTACGAACATCATATACGTAATACGTTTATTTAAGAATTATAATGAGTAATTTTTTGCAAAATGAATTAGTTGACATGATATTTGTGCTTGGAGAATCAAACAAAAATTGTTTATTGGCCCGTCGAATCTACGGGCAGCGTTATCCTGATCGAAGACAACCAAGAGAAGAATCGTTTCGCAATCTTTTAGACAGATTTGAAAGTACTGGAAGTGTTGGATATCCTAAAAACGAAAGAGCTAAAGTTGTTACAAATGAAGAAAATGAATTTCGTGTACTTGTAGCTACAGTTGAAAACCCCCACGTTAGTATTCCGAAATTAAGTGACAATTTAGAAATCACTTAAACTTCCGTGAGACGAATGTTAAAGAAAAATAAATTTCACCCCTATCATGTACAATTACATCAAGAGCTGAAAGAACAAGATTTTCAAAATCGAATTAATTTTTGCCAGTGGGTTCAACAGTTAAATGCGAACGAAAATTTTATATCGGGGATATTATTTACCGACGAATGTACATTTCATCGAAATGGATTTGTGAACAGACATAATTTTCATTTTTATCCAAATGAAAATCCACACCAATTTCGGTTAGTCTCTCAAAATAAATGGTCAGTGAATTTTTGGGCAGGTGTATTCGGCGGAACTATTGTTGGTCCTTTTTTTTTTCAATGGCACACTCACTGGGGTAGAATATCATAATTTTCTAGAAAACGAATTATATCATTTATTGGAGAATGTACGTTTGGCTCAAAGAAGAGGTATGTTTTTCCAACAAGACGGGGCACCTCCTCATCATGCCAGAATTGTAACCCAGTGGTTAAATTCGACGTTTCACGAAAATTGGATAGGAAGACAAGGACCGATACCTTGGCCAGCTAGATCTCCCGATATAACTCCATTGGATTTTTTTCTTTGGGGCTTTGTGAAGAATAAAGTATATGAGGAAGAACCAACAACTGCTGAGAATATGAAATTGCGAATTAGAAATGTTTTTGCTACAATTACTCCTAATACGTTAGATCGGGTTGAAGCTTCTTTTATTAAAAGAATTCAGTATTGTCTAAATCAGCGTGGTCGACAATTTAAACATTTAATTTAATATTATTTTCTTCCAAAATCGATAAATTCAGTAAAAAAGCTGGATTATCAAAAAACGGCAAAAAATAAATACCAACAATGTTATATCAAAAAAATTATAATTAAATTTCCTATCTATCAATGTAACACAATGTACATAATATACCTTTCCATTTAAATAAATCAAGTTATCTATGATTAAAAATCTTAAACTTTGCAAATTCAGTAAAAAAGCTGGATTATCAAAAACGGCAAAACATAAATACCAACAATGTTATATCATAAAAAATTGTAATTAAATGTCCTATCTAACAATGTAAAACAATGTATAGCTTTCCATTTAAAAAAATCAAGTTATCTATGATTAAAAATCTTATACTTTGCATTACGATATCTCGAAAATTAAATAAGATAATAGTACTATTTTTGTGTTACACATTTCTCCATACGGTTGTTACAATTTTTCTTTTCAACCTCTAAATTTAAAAAAAAATGGAATGCAGTGCCTAAATTGCGCGTTAAGATACCTCATATAGTGAATAAAGTGCCCTTAAAATTAACCAGGGAATCCAAATTTATAATAATATACGGTATGTTCCAATTAAAAAAATATAACTTTGTGTTGTAATACCCTGTATACGAGTAGTAATTTTTGCGAAAATATTTTCGAATTGTAACCCGAAAGATCCCACACAATCCTGCAATAAATAATTTTGAAAACGATATTGTATACACTCATAAAGCTTCGTCCACGCACTATTGGCGGACCCTGTATATATATATATATATATATATATATATATATATATATATAAGTACTTGTAAGTATTTGTTAGTTAGACGTTAAATTTGTCAATAGTTTAAGGTCTGAAGATGGCAATGTTTTGTTGAAACTAGTCATCATTTTGTAACCAATTATTAAGAGTTTCAAGTAAAAACATTTTGGGGTAGGTTTTGTGTTTCTAAGTATACCTTTGATCACCACAACTCCATTTATAGTTTCCAACATAGAGTCCAATGTAAATGAAGTTTCTAATCGAGTGAAGGGTAAAATCAATTGGTTAAAGCACGAAATTACATATTGGTATAAAACAAGGAATAATCTGAACTTGCTAGTTTATGCTTCCCACTTGAAAATACTTAAATTACTTCACAATATAGAAATTGATTATTCTTTGTCATAAGTTAAAGAATTTGGTAAAGAGTTGTTTACCAAACTTAACAACAAATTACTTCACTATTACAGAAATTAAGAACTACACTAATAACAAAGAATGTCATAACGCGTATTATAACTTTAAATTTCAAAAAAGAACTGTTAATTTGCGTGAAGTCGAGTTTTGTACAAACGAGATGCAAATTTTAGATTTTGGTCTTATGGCCGAGATAGACGATCCGTAATGCACATTAACTTACTTGCATAAACTAAAGTTGTACGATGTATCGCTGTGTTAGTGCTGACAAGACGGCAGATTTATAAAATTTGTACAGACAATTGTTGAGCTAGAATGAAATCAAACCTGCTAGATATTTTTCTGCGTGTACAGGTTTGTCAAGAGATAAGTTGTAATGTATGGCTGTTCTTGCAACTTATTAATTCAGTCTTATCTTGAAAAATGCAGAAAATTGTTCGTGCAGAGATTATCCTTGTGTAGGTTTCACATATTTCAAAAAAAGAATTAAAAAAGTTTATGTAATTAGTAAATTTAAGTATGTGGGATCAACGGTTTATACCTGGAGACTTTCTCACAGAATTCATTAATTTATACAAAGAAAATCAATGTCCTTGGAAGATTAAATCCAAAGAATATTCGGACAAAAAAAAATGAGGCTTATGAGTTACTCATAGGAAAATTAAAAGAGATAGATCCCCAAGCCAATAAAGATGCGGTAATAACAAAAATCAATTCATTGCGTACTTGTTTCCGGAAACAGTTAAAGAAAACTAGAAGTTCGCGTTCGGGTAAGGGTGCAGAAGCCCAATCTATGGTATTTTGATTTATTGCTGTTTTTGACTGATCAGGAGACACCGCAACAGTATGGGATGGATACCATAAATGAAAGTTTAGTACTAGGTGTAAGTATAAATTTATTTAATTAATTTATTGAAAGCAACAAATTTATTACGCTTCATATCAATATTTATAATTTTACTTTAACTTATATACGTAGTCCTATGAATCATATTGTTTTGCCATTTTACTTGACCTTCGCCATTGGAATACCTCACGCACAACTCTTTAACTTAATTAGCTTCCTGTGCAGTATTTCGATTGTGTCCGCGTTGTAGGCCGCTTAAAATACCAGGTTCAACTCTCAGCCGTGTGTGAATTCCTGATTATATCCAATCTTCTTCATCCAAGGATTCAGCAGTATACGAATCAAAGCATTTTCTTCGCAAATAGTTATGTAAAACAGCACTCGTCAATACCACTAAATCTAGACGCTCCAATTTTAAATTGATTTCTGTATGAAGGATTCGAAACCGAGCTACCATTATACCAAAAACATTCTCGATAATTCGATGTTCTCTAGACAGACGATAGTTGAAAATTTTTCTTTCTTTTGACAAATCTCGCAAGCCAAACGCTTTCAAGAGATCTTTGCGCAGTGAAAATGCTTCATCTCCGACGAAAACCCAAGGAAGCTGAAGGGAACCATTTTTTACCGGGGATGGTGTAGGTAATTGCAGTCCTTCATTAACTAGTTTTTCATAAAATTTAGTGTTTTCAATAACACCACCATCTGAAACTCGACCATTTGCCACTGTCTAGTGGCGGTAATATTCGTATGTGTTCACCGTCAATGCTACCTAAACAATTTGGAAACTGCCATTTTTCTTCATATTCCCTACCAATTTTTCTCCATTCTACTTCGCTGTTTGGAAACTAGAAGAAAAGAAGAATGGTCGATGGCAAATAAACCTCAAAATGAAGGGAAATATATAGCCTTCGGCCAGCATATAGCGCAAGAGCTTCAGGAATTGCCATCTAAAATGGCCATATATTGCAAAAACTTGTTTAATGATGCAATCTTCCAAGCACAGATGGGAAAATTGAACGGAACTTCAAAAGTCGCAACAGATACCCCTTACAAAATCTCGCACATTAGATACTTTTTAGTATAATTATGAAAGGGGTAATGTACCCATTGAAACTGAAGATGTGAGATCGGCAGAACATGGATCAGACAATGACCCATTACAACGCCTTGGAGATTATGTTTCAAAATATAACAGCTATCCAGATTATTAACATACACATTGATTTTATGCTGTTATTTTTTAATAAAATACTTTCTTGCATACCTTCAAATATTCTTTTTTTAATCCTTCGTAAATAGCTCTGCATGTATCCGGTATAATTTCACCAAGTGCTTGGCGAGATATTGCACATGAAAATTTTAAATTAGCATAGCTTCTTCCTGTTGCTAAAAAACGTAGTGTTGCACTGAGCCTCTCATGTGATGAAATTGCTTTTCTCATAATTGTATCCATCCTTTCTATTTGCGGCGTCACTATCTGAAGCAGTTTCATATAAACTTCATTCGTAAATAATTGAACCAATCGAAGCTCATTCATTAAAAAAAAGAAAAGGCCACGTATTTCATTCCCTCCCCAAGGGGAGGGCGGGCTGCTCGAGCTTTCCGAGCTCCTTCAGCCACAATCATGGCTTAACAGCATACATAAATACATTACGTATATATGCATGGTACGATTAAGGATGGGTGTGGTCAGGATAGGATCGGAAGGAACGGAGTTAGGGTTCTGAGGGGGAAAATACTACCCCAGAATTCGCCTAAGTAGCCGCACATGGTGTGCATATACGCAGTGACCATGCCGCTACATCTATATGAGGAAAACCCCCTGAAAAAACCTCATACAAGGTAGACGGTAACGGAAATCGAACCCATTACCCCCCGAGTGCTAAGCAGGTCGTGTCACCACTACGCTATTAGCTCGGTTCTCATTCATTAAATTAACGTGCTTTCGACCTCTTTGAAGGTTTTCTCTTATTTACTTTTTTCTTTCTTACAACTACTGCAGAGCAGCCGTGCACATTAGTAGATCGTCAGCCATATTCATTTTTATAAAACGGAACGCAAATTGATCAAGACTGAATAGTTAGTGGTCAAATGACTATTCAGTCTTGCCGTACAACTTTAGTTTGTGCAAGTAAGTTGATGTGTATAACGGAGCGTCTATCTCGGCCTTTTAAACATAATCCGAATCCAACTATAAACAACTCGCTTAAAGAATTTAAATTGCAATTAGAATTCCTTATACATAATAGATCCATACCGGTATTACCATTTCTCAATTTTTATTTACAATTACAGTTTAAACAAAAAGGAAAAAAGGAGAACAAAAGAACGGGAAACGAAAAGTAACTGGAATTTACCTTTTCTACGTAAACGGGAGCTACGGATAACGACAGTACTCACGAAGGCCAAATAACTTCTGCGGAGGGGAGGGTAGGTCCATTTCGCTGATGATCTTACGTTAGTAAAGAAGAAAATAAAGAGACTATACGGTAGGGCGCCAGTGAAAATGTATCTCTTCGTTGAGTAAAAAAAAAGATAATACCGGATTATACTTCCGCGATATAATCCGCTACGGTAGCTTCGGAGGATGTTAAAATAATTGCTCTCGAATTCCCAGCATCCAAAACAAATTTTATTTAAAGAGACAGAGGTTAAGAAAACAAAACAAAACAGATAACAATATACACAAAGTCTCAATTCTAATTTATGTACAATATTGTCGTTAATAACAATTTTGACTAAAGTGCAAATTAAAATGACAAAGGTACGATGATATCGTATCAAAGGTAATGTAGTATTAAAATAAATTCAATTACTTAGCAATCAAATGTTATTTTTTGTAAAATGGCAACAATGCCTACGGCAGAGAAACAAATACTAATTTCGTAAAATAATCTACTTTACATCAAGCCAAAATCAAAAGCTTAAATTTTCTATAAAATGAAATTTAAGTCTTAAATTACAATAAAAGAAAGTGATTAATGAAACAAGTTTGTCTACGAGCTAAATACATAAACAAATTTACAATAATTGAACGACAAGTACCCCTGCCTTTTCTCTTTATTTGGATAATTAAATCGCATATAAGCGTAATCAAAATAAATACTTATACGGTTAAACAAATCGCTGTAAAGGCCTTCACAGAGATCGTTAAAGTAGAAATCAAACATAACCACACAGAAATACTGAAAGTCGAAACTTTTTTTTTGTTTACATAATTAAGAAAAGAGATTTAACTAGCTGCGTATAAAAAAAAATAACGAGGTAAATAAAATTATGTTCTGAAATAAATATGCAAAATTTATGTTATTACTACAGCAATAAAAAATACAGCTCAGCCAACAACCTTTACAAATTTAGCCTTCCAATGAATAAACTTAATTAATTCTTTTTTTAAATTACTCAAATAATTTTTTTTTTCACATTTGCGACAAATAAATGTTTATTAAGACCGCAACAAAGAAATCAACAGGTGTTTATCCGTTAACATTCACGAAATACAAAGAAAATGGTTGTTGTTATTTCAACACAATAACACATGTAAACACTTACGTAAATCCGATAAAAAAAAGGTGGTTATACGACCTGTATTATTGGAACTTCTGATTAATTATTCATAAGCTTCTTGTAAATCAACCACAAGGTGGCAAATACGGTAGGCACTCGATGGAAATTTGCCGGTAGCGGTAGTCTTACAATCAGTAGCCCATGAATAGATACAAAGATGACAGCGATAAGTAGTAACGAACAGAAGGCAAACATTCACTTTTTTTTTCAAATCCGTATAACTACGTGATAATTTAAGTGCGGCAAAAACGGTATATTCATTTTAATTATCTAGAACGCTGTAGCTTAATCCACAAACTAAAAAGGTATTTAACAATTTTCCAAAATTCAGCGTTCCCAGAATGAATGAACGTCTGTTTAAACGTACGTTATACAAGTGGCCAAAGAGCTATATTATTTGTTAGAAATTTCCAATACAAACGAAAATGTGTGTTATAGATCAAATTTCTATTGTGGAACGAAAACCGATAAATAAATATAAAATGAACATTAACATATTAATTTAGATGTAATTTATTATACAGGATGATTTTTTTTTAATTAACTTAAATTATTGTCGTAACACGAGATTAGAACGTAACATCGGATAAAGATTAAAGTCAGTTAAGAGCCATTATGCTTTAACAGATTACAAATACTTACCTTAAAAATGAAAAAGGAAATTTCAGTGGTAGTTCAGTTAATAAGGTCGTAAATAAATTAAAAGATAATAACCTCGTTCGCACTAAAGCTGACAAAGAGAACGCTGTAGTTATACTAGATAAGTCAAGTTGAGGACTTCCTTAACTGGGGAGATTTTCAATTTGCTAAGATCAACTTAGTAGTTTCTCCCTTGCAATTAGAAAATTTATATCTTCGAACCAACACATTCTCCTGGAATCCTTTAATATTCACTATTACAAATTGACAATTATGAACCTCTTCTTTATGCTCTTCCTAAAATCCATAATCCGTAGATACCGATAAGACCTACTGTTGCTTACAGAGAGACTCCAGTCTCCAAACTTTCTAATTGGCTGAATAACATGTTGAGATCGCATGTCAGTTTTCAATTTCCTTACTTAATCAATAACTCCACTCAACACACGTAAAAGTCTTCATCTAAACGATTCTCATATCACGGTATCGTTTGATATAATAAATCTTTGTCCTAGTGTTCCTGTCTCCGAATGCTTAGACATTATTAACAATTACATTAACAACTCACAGTTAGATGTAGAATGTTCTTTCATTGGAGAAGGCCTCAAAGTTTGCCACGAATAAAACTTTTTCATATGAAAATATAAACTTTCACCATTATTACACATAATAAAATACTTTTTAATTTTCACAAAATTGTTTCAACATCTTTAACAATTTTAATATATATTACTACTGACGAAGATAACTGTAAGTGTTATTCAAACGTTTAGATTGTATAATATAAAAATACACCATTAAAAAACCCAAAAAAACTTATTGTTTATATAGAGTATTGATAGACAAAAAACAGGGATAGCAGCCTTTCTCCTCTTTTCTCCGAAATTTTCTTATATGAGCATGAAAACAGTTTTTCTCAAACCCATTCATTGAAAAACGGTTCGTGTTTTACAAAAGGAGATGATAGGGAGTTGAGCCTATGTCATGATCTGCTAAACTCCTCCCAGCAAAACTTTAAATTCACATTAGAAGAAGAAGTGGAGAACACCATCAATTTCCTTGATTTATCCTTCACAAAAAAAGACAATATCATACTCATTAGTGTCTATAGGAAACCAACCACTACAGATCATGTAATTCACTACAAATCTTTTCATCCGTTAAATGACAAACTAGCAGCTTTTAGGTACTTTGCCACGTGTTTAACCACCACACTGCATAAAACGGGAGAAATGAGTGAGCTCGGCTAAAACTCAATCAAACGGTCCGAAGACCGCAGAGCAATCGGATTGCATGGGTGTTTTGGAGGTATCGATAAAATAGTTTCAGTTAGAATTTGGTTAGTGAGGATAGAACCGAAATAGGCGCCACAACCTTTAAAGAAGGAAGGAAAAGAGAATAGGTTCTTATTCCCTGATAGAGGGAGAGAGCCTGTAAAGCTTGAAACAGGGAGTAATAGGAATAGTAATTAAGTGACAATACCCTCAATAAATGTAAATTTATTTTTTTCTTTCACTTCCCAACAAAGGAGGCAATAATCCAAACGTTATGGTATAGCTATATAAATATGTGAATACTAAATGAAATAAATTATACACAGTATGTATGTTATCCCCAAAACCAAAAAAATATAAGTTAAAATGAGATTGATGAGAGCAAGTCGTGAGCTGGTACTTACTCCCACAGTAATTTATAATTATAATACCAAAAACAACAATACCCCTTCCGGCCGACGCAAGATCTTACGTACCTTAGCCTAAAGAGGCCAATTTAATAACCCTATTAAATCAGTTATTTACAAGAAAGAAAAATTAAATAATTCATCTTGCCTTTCGTTTAACAAAACTGAATACAAACTCCTTTTTGGTTAAATTACATAAATACAATTGGAAAAGCTTGTTCAGTCCAATCAATTTACCTAGAATAAAAAAATATTAGTAATTAACCAATTTAAATTAGAAAAAGAAATTGGTCCGAACAACATTATCCACAAAACGCTAGTGTATATTACATATTTGAGCTACCGAGTAGCATTTAAACTAGCACGAGCATTTGACATGTTTCAATATCACGATACACAAAAAGTTACATCTGGTATAAACAAGAAAGTTGCAGCAAAGCTACTGCGCACGACCACATAAACAGTAGTACAATAATTATCCCCAAAATGGAGGTTGTACATGAACTCCATACTGGGTTTGGCTCATAAAACCAATTTTACCAAAAATTATTCAAAGTGTTCATTGTTGATAGTGCTTAAAATATTAAATAATGGTTTAACTAACATATAGCAGTTCAGTCAGAATATGTTACCTCTAAGGTCGAATGCGAGCATTAATGTAGAGGGTCTTAACCAATTGGTTACATCTATTTCTTTGAAGAAGTAATAAGAAATTCTTTTGTGTTTGAAACCTGAAAGAGAAGTTGTGATTACAACGAGGTTAACTAGATCTGAAACGGCTTACCGAAAATGTGTGGATGGTGTGAATTATTTCTATTACATCCGCCTTTAATAGCGATTATATCACTTCTATAAAACAAAGCGATACTATATTGTGAAAATTTTCCAAAAAAAATGATGCTTAACATCTGCGAAATAGAAAAAGGAAAATTTTCTAGAAATTTCCAACATTCCACAGCAATGGCGGTTTTGAAAAGAAGGCCAACGCCTCAAGAAATAATTTTACAACTCCTATCAAATCCCTTTTCAGAGTTAAGTATACCAATCACCAGAACTACGTACATCTCAGTCATGGCGCTATAGGTATTACTTGAAATTAATTTTTTGTAAATGGTAAATAACTACGAAAAGCTTTAGTACGTTAAACTAGCGGAACCAAAAACGAGTAAACTTTTGAAGCGCAAAGGTGGATACGAGAGAAAAATAATTTTTCGTATAACGTAAAAACGTACACGCCATAAAAGAAAATTATATTTGGAATAGAAATTAGCTACAGTAAAAGAATAATTTTGTCTAACGTAAAAAAGTAAGCGTACTGAAAGAAATCATTTAATCCATCATACTCATTAGTAAATGCTGTAAATACAGAAATTTTAAATCATTAAAACGGAGGTTCTCACCATTTTTAACATTACTCAGAGCAACGGGTATCCCAAGAAACTAATTCAAAATTTGTTTCATACAACAGTTTATTTCTCTAATATTAAACATTACACTACATTAAACAACATTACAGAAGAACAACTCCATTTTAGATCTCCTCCATATATTGGTCCTTCTTTATTTCCATTCGTCAAGGGTTTTAAACAGTTTAACATAAATATTTCTCTAAGCAACAATCAAAATCTCAATTCTTCCTTAATGAAAACCAAAGTTAAGACTGATAGGCTTTCTCAATCAGGTGTTTACAAGTTACAATGTAGTTCGTGTAAATGTAACTACATAGGACAAACTGAACGCTCTTTCAGGAATAGTTTCGCTGAACACATTAATTGTATTAAAAAAAACAACCACATAATCCAAAAATCACACCACATTTTATCTACTAATCATAACTTCGACCCCGGTAAATTTGAAATATTGGGTACATATATGCAATAAAGGGAAAAAAGTAAAATTTTTAGAAATATTAGAAATTCATAAACAATTAGAAGAAAACTCTCAGTATTGTCTTAATGAAGTACTCAATTTTAATAATCATTCTTCTGGAAGAAGTTCACGTGGTAGATACATCTGCGGCTAACTTCTCTCTTTACGGAGAACAGTTGATTACACGCACTTGGTCTCGCCTCAATTTTCATTAATTTGTATTAAATTTCTAAGATTAATATTTAAAGCGATTAAAAAAGTTTTCCCGTAAGTATTATGTCAAAGTTTGCTCTTTTCAAATTTTATCTTTTAGCACAATGGTTTTGATACATTAAAAATTTTCATAACCTCATTCGAAGTTGGCTACATGGGTTGTTTTACGTATAAATTTAACTAAAATAAAACTTTTGTATTTTGGATTGAAAGATGGATTATTTCACTCCTATATTTCAACATGGGTTTGAATTTTGTTTTCCTTCTCGTAATGCGATTTTAATGTTTTAACATAACTAGGTAACCATTTTAGTTCTAATGTTTTAGGTTTGTGACATATTTTTTTTTTAGGAAGCTGTTTTAATTACAGAATTTCTTTCGAGTTTTTCTTCAAGGCCACATTTGTTTCTTTCGTTAATTGATTAGACTGTTGGTTTTTGATTTTTTTTTAAATTTAAAACTTTCCTTTGATGAAAAGGGAGTTTCTAATTTTAATTCTTGATATTTACGTCAAAACATCTTGATATTGATTCACCTTACGCTTAGCGTTTTTACCATAGTACGGAACCGCATTATGTATTTGTGCATGTTTAGTATAAACATGTGTGTAAGTACTTGTAAATATTTGTTAGTTATTCATATAAGATTTTAAATTTATCAATAGTTTAAGGTCTGAAGATGACAATTTTTTGTCGAAACTAACCACCATTGTGTAACCAATTATTAAGAGTTTCAAGTAAAGACATTGTGGAGAAGATTTCGTGTTTCTAAGTATACCTTTGATCCGACAAATTAATAATTTTGCAAAATTTAAAGCAAATCTTAAAGAATTTTGACTTAAGGTAAACAGGGGAGTGATTGGTCTTTTAGTGCCAGTGTTTTAAATAATTTATAGCTCTGACGCTACATATCATGTCAACACATCTTTTCTGTTATTGGGTTTTAAATTCCTTTAGGTTTGTTGTAACTAGTAACTTATATTTAAATTTTACTGATTAAGATACGATTTCCTTAGTTAATTAGTAATTATTACATTGACAGCTATTGGCCATCTTAGGCTGCTGATTGGCCTCTGCTCATATAGTTATTGGCCATGTACTTGGTTAAGGAGTTTTTGGGTAGGTATTGAATATTTATAAATTAAAGAAGACATTTTTTAATGTTTTTTTCATACACTACGTTTCAAATGAAGTGCACCACTTAGACATAACAATGCTATGATTTTGAAATGTTGGCAAAATAATGTTTTAGTATCATATAGAAAACGGTGGAAGTTTCAATGAAAAAGAACAAGTCATTATGTACTTTTCACCACTGTTAACATAAATTATCAACAATTTTTATTTACACATTTTAAGAAATCTAGTCGCTTAGTATCAATGTTTTGTTGTTTAACTGACACATTTATTCTGAAGACAACGACGAAACTTTGCCCAAGTTTCAGATTTTGACAGGGCTAGAATTATCGGCATGAAAGAAGCAGGTTTGTCATTTCGAGAAATCAGCAGAAGACTTAATCGAGACCACACCACGGTGGCCCACATTAGGTCTTCTTGGTCTGAAGAAGGCATTGAACGACCTCGTCCCAGTGGAAGACCACCACGCAACACCAATGATCGTGACGAACAACTTCTTAGGCGCATGGCCACAAGAGATCGGTTTCAGTCAACAAGGTCTGTTGCGGTGAACTGGACAGGAGCTATCAATGTCAACAATCTACAGGAGAATTAAGTCTTTTGGCTTACATTCGTAGCGTCCGTACCGACGACCCCAGTTAACTCAAGAGCATAAGACTGCTAAATTGGCATGGTATCAAGAGCGGCGGGACTGGGACCTTCAATGGAATAACATCGTCTTCAGCGACGAATCGCGTTTTTGTTTGTGGCGAAACGATAGTCTACAGAAGGTGCGGCGGTTTCGAGGAGAACTTCGAAATTTAGAGCTTCTTGAAAGACGACCTACAGGCTTAACACCTGGTTTGGGGCGCCATACGTGTTGGTGGAAGATCTCCTCTTGTGTTCATTCTAGGCACATTAAGTGCTCAGCGTTACATTGATAATGTTTTGGAGCCAGGGTAGTACCGTTAATGCAGACGTTGCCAAATGGTATTTTGCAACAAGATAATGCTATACCAAATACCGCACATGTTACAAGAAGGTTTCTGGATCAAGTGCAGCTACTAGTATTGCCGTGACCTGCACGATCGCCAGATTTTTCGCCTATTGAACATGTATGGGACATGATGGGTCGAAGACTAACGCAACTATCAAGGCCCCCAAACCACTTGGATGAATTACGACACCATCTTCAGGTAGCCTGGGATGAGATGCCTCAGGAGGATATAGACCATCTCATAGAAAGCATGCCTCGGAGAGTGAACGCCTGCATTGCTGCGCGTGGCGATGCTACACACTATTAACATTTTCTTGTTAATTGTCAATATTTTGCCTTCAAAATTTCATCATCTTATACATGTCAATAAAGCATTATTTTACCATACTTTCAAGATCATAGCATTATTATTTCTAAGTGGTGCATTTCATTTGAAACTTAGTGTAAAAAAAATGGCAAATTTATTTGAAACTTAGTTAATTTTTTTTACCCGGGTACTTAGCCTTAGACTTACTCGAGACATTTATGCCCTAAAACTCCTAACTTTCTGATTGGCGCGAAGAAATATAAAAACTTACATCACAAAGAAAAAAAACAATGTGGATAGTTGCAGAAACATATTCAAAACACTTCAATATATACATTGGACAATGTAACATTACACGTACTTAATTGTTGTGTTTCTTTAAACAAGTTAAGCAAATGAATATAGTTGCATTGGATTTATGTAAGGAGTGTGTTTTATGCAAGGTACGTGATACAGTCTAATACAACTATTGCACTTTATACCAAAGTTAACATGTGTTACAGCGCTAGTGCGGCTATAACTCAAACCACTGTAACCCTTAATATTAAGATTTTGCGAAAGACCGACTTCCGAGAATAAATTGTCTAAAGTACTCCCGATATTTTCTGATACAATATAATCCGATATGGCATTAATGTGCTTTTCTGCAAATAAATTTCTAGACACTCCCTGTATTTTTAACGGGATCACCGATTCGGCCCCTGTAGATTGGGTCTGTATTTTACGTACGTTCTCAATGCGATCATCTGTTGTACATTTCTGAATTAATTTTTTAGCTTCTATCTTAAATCTTTTTGTTGGTGGGCCTTTTTTTTCTGACTTTTCTTAAGTTCTCTGTTAGCTTTTATCGAGGCGTTTACCTTTTGCTTCTGCAATCTTTCTTTCTTACTGTTTTCCTTTTCCATTTCCTTGAGAACCTTAAACATTGTAAATACACAATCCAGTATACGGTGTAGCTACCTAAGTCTAATAGTTATGTTGCCCTTTCATAAACTCACCGCTGACTAACTCCCACACATCATATCCTCACCATTCACATCATCAGCCTAAAAAACATCTGAACCTAACCTAACTTAAATTTTTTTTAATGGATTTGATTGGTGTCACGAGAACCCATGTAAAGAATGTACGGAAGAGGCCGGGCTGCGTTTTCAAGGGATCCCCGATTTCTGTTATTGCAGATCCGCATACTCAAAACATAAAATCGCAAATCCTCAACCAAACTCGCTACGCCGACTTGATTAGTCGCCCCTTACGACAAGTAGTGGCATCTGCTCTAGGAAAATCCTAGGCCGTCCCTACGCAGAGCCGAAGCGTCTCTAAAACGTATTAAAATACATACTAATTTAAATACCTAACTGACCTAGTGTACCTTTATTAGCGAACCCATCGCAGACAGTAAAAGTCAAAATCCGGTACAAAAAGATTCAGTCATAGTTCGGTAAACATACTCCACAATAAACTAGAAAAGTTCATCCGTCAGGGATGCCCAATAACACCCCAGAGGTCAGTTCAAAAGATGTCATAAATTTGAACAACAAACAAAAACGTCAAAATTGTTTAAAATTCATTCACACTCAACAATACAATAAATTGGTCCTAAAAAGTATCAAACTTTAAAATTCCCTAAAGTCACTAAAATTCAACCAGTATACTAAACGTCACAATTCGATAAAAACGTCAAAACTGGCTCACAGCCAAAATCCTATATTCACACAACATCAAATAAAGTTTCAGAAACACTGTCTCCTCAGAAAAAAAGTGTGTATGTGTGTGTTGAATTTTAAGTTTCGTATGTTACATGTGTTAAATCAATGTTCCGCTACTGATCCGCGTTGGCGTTGATAATGTTCTAGTCGTCTCAACAAGACTGTTAGCTCGACGTTTCGGCAAGATCCCACTTGCCATCTTCAGGATACGTTTAACGTTCGGCTAATGCTTCTCGTTACTCGTATAGAACTGATTTTTTCTGGTAGAGGTTCCGTTTTATATCGTTGGTTACGTGCTTGAGTTCGTGTGATGCACTTTTACTTTCACTTTCTTCACTTTCCCTTCTATTGTTTTCTTTCTTTTCTACTTTGTATCTCTGGTGTTTAGCGTATCGATGTGTTTTTCTATTTCAATTGCCTCTCTAATGATCCGAGATTTGTAGTGTTCGATGTTGGCTAGCATTGTTTTGTGTACTGATGTTTTTCATGTTGTGCTAGAGATGAAGTAGTTTAGCCTTTTTTCACAGCATTTATGTGTTCCTCTCTTCTTGCATGAATCTATCTGTTGGTTTGTCTTATATACACCGCAGAATGAAATTCGTTATACTCCTTATCCCTCTAAATTTATTTTGTCTTTATGATTTTTGAGCATAGTGTTGATCTTTTTGGCTGGTTTAGTTTTTAAATTATGCTTCTGCAGTGACTTGCTGATCCAGTCGGTAGTTCCTTTTATGTATAGTAGGAATGTTCTTATTGTCGGTTCTTCATATTCCGGTTTAGTTGTGGTATTCTTTTTATGTTTTTCTTTGTATCCATTTTGTTGTAGAGTACTGCTTAATTGGTTTATTTCCGCTTGCCTCTGGCCCTGGTCCGTTAACATTTTGGAACGGCGTAGTAACGTTTTCAAAACTGAATTTACTTGTGCTGGATGATGGTGTGAATCTGCGTGAAAATATCGGTCAAAGTATGTGGGTTTCCTGTATGCTGTATAGCGAAACTGTTTGTTTTTCTTTTTTATCAGCACATCCAGAAATGGCAGTTTATTATCCTTTTCAAACTCCATTGTGAATTGTACGTTCTTATTCTTTTTGATTAGATGTTCCAGGAATCTGTACAAATTTTTTCTGCCATGGTTCCGTATGAGAAACGTGTCACGACATATCTCAACCAGAGTTTTGGTTCGTGTATGGCCGTACTTAACGCTTCTTTTTCAAATTCCTCCATATAACAGGTTCGAAATTACTGGTGACAGTGGTGATCCCACGGGTGTTCCGTGTTTTTGTTTGTATTTCTGTACATTATATACAAAATATGTATTGTTGAGGCAGTGCTTGCTCAAATTTATTGTATTCTGCTGGATTGTACTTCCGTGTTATGGTGTTAAGTGCCTCTTGTACTGGTATGTTTGTGGTCAGTGATACTATGTCAAAACTAACCAGTATATCTGCTGGTGCGATGGTTTGCTGTTGCAATCTTTGTATGACATGCTCTGCATTCTTCACGTAGGCCTTGACTTAATTGGCGTACCGCTGTATTTATTTTAGCAAGTATTTGACAAGCGATTGTAGTAGTGACTCCACTGCGCTTACTATTGGCCGTAGAGTAGCTCTCTCTTCATGTACTTTTGATAACCGATAAATTTTCGGGCATCGCGAAGACTTCCCCCTTGGAATTATCGTTTCTTGTGTTCTTTGTCAATAAGCGATTCAGTTATTTTATATATATATATATATATATATATATATATATATATATATATATATATATATATATATATATATATATATATATATATATATATATATAATGTACGTCGAAATACGTTTCGTTTCCGAGATACAAAGTGTTTCAATTTTAAATTTTTATTTATTTAAATTTTAAAGATACTGACTCGAAATTTGCAAAACGCTTTGGAGGGATAAATATGCATTTTTTGGGGTCATCAGAATATTTCATCTTGCAACAGTGGCGTTCGTGCGAGAATGTCACAACTTTTTTTAATAGAAATGAATGCCGTGACTTTCCCGTTTTGATGTTTTTGCAGAAATCCGCATTAATTTTGAATTAAATAGGTCTCATGTATTTTTTTGGAAAGAACGCGCCGTTTTTGAGCAAAAAATAAAACATTTTTTATTGCAAATTGTGTATTTATATATTTATATATTGTATTTCTATGGATACATGATCTAGTAGGTTGCTGTCAATATTTTTAAATAAAATACAACCATCTCGTCAAAATTCGCATACAAAATGTCAATAAGTGAATAATTTTCGTATGTTAAAAAAAAATGGAAAATCTTACAAATGCGGAAATGGCAGATATGCATTTTGTCTATGGTGGAAGTAATGTGGAATGGTCTGCAAGCTCGACGACAGCATGCTGAGTTGTATCCAAAACCTAGAATCAACCAATATTCGCTGGCTTTCACCAACGTTTACGCGAAAATGGTAGATTTATGAAACGAACTGCTCACTGTGGGCGCCCTCGAGAAATACGAACTGTGCAACTAGAAGAAGCCGTTCTCGATATAGTTTCGAAGTCATCTGAAAGGAGTACTCAAAGAATTGCCAACATATTGAATGCAAGCAACTTCATCGTATTTAAAATTCTAAAAGAACAGCAATTGTATCCGTTTTATATTCAACGTGTCCGTTTAGTTTTTTCCAATGTATTTTCAATATAACCGTTCAAAATCCTAATTTTTTAAATGGCGTTTTGTTTATTAACGAGACAAGTCTTTCCGGAGATTCTATATGAAATTTTTATAACAATCACTTATGGCCTGATGAAAATCCACATGAAATCTTACAAACTCATTTTCAGCTACCATTTTCATTAAACATGTGACTTGGTTGATATCATTTAATTGGTCCATATGTTTTCCCATTGCGATTAAACGGTGAACCCTACCATCACTTCCTACAGGAAGAGTTACCTGCCCGTCTTGAAGAAATTCCTCTTCACTTCGGACAAAATTTATGGTTTATGCACGATGGTGCCCCATCCCATTTTAGCATTAATGTGCATCGTCAGTTAGATACAGTACATCTAAATCGTTGAATACGTAGGAGATAAACGCAATATTGGTCATCTCACTCTCCTGAATTAAATCCCTTAGATTTCTGCATTTGGGGTTTTCTCAGGTCATTGGTCTACTACACTCCCGTCGAAAATGTTGAAGACCTTAGGAATTAAATTACATCCGGCTGTGAGACGATAAGAAATACAGTAGAAATATTTCAGCGAATACGACCGTCAATGAGGCCAAGAGTTGACTGTTGTGTCACGTGTGAGGGAGGTCATTTTGAACATCTGTTGTAGGTTTGCGCCTATTTAAAATTATTCTTATTGCTGTTGTTTTGTGTTATTGTTTTGGTTTAATGTTACTATATTAAATAATAAGCTTTTTAGAAATATTGACAGCAACCTATCTAAATCATTTTGCAAATTTCGAGACAATATCTTTAAAACTCTTTGAAATAATTAATAAAAACAAATAATAAATTAAAATTTAAACTCTCTCTTTTTTTCGCAAAATAACTTCGACATCCGCCCCCTAAAATCTTTTGCAGTTATTTACAAACACCTTGTATATGAAAAACTTTACGTGCTTGTTTTTTAAACTAAATAAAACAACATTACTTATATTTGAAGAGCCTGTATTGCCTACACAGAAGGTTTACGTGACTACAATATTTTTACACTTTTTGAAGGGATGTGTTGTGTAATATGAGGGAAATAATAGGATTTACTGCATTTGACATATTTAAGAAACTTTTTATTTATTGAAATTTGATATTGCATTTATGAATGGATATCGAAATGAATTAGTAACTTTTTTGTTTGCATGGTTCTCGCTATTTAGTAATTGATGAAACCACTTGATATTCATTTATTCAGATATTTTGTGAATATAATTAGATTAGAATAATTAGATAGCGAATGCATTTAAGATATTGGTTTGGTTATTATAAAAGTATACTAATTACTATTTGATTACATTGAATAGACTTTGTTAAATTTAATAACGTCTTATATTGCAGAATGTTGCCTTCCCTATTTATGATTGTGCTTTTTTAAATCGAAGTATGAGTTTATTAAATTCTCGTAACTTTTCAGGCAAAATTAATTATAAGAAGTCGACGTTTTTAATGCAAAAACTAGTTTATTTATTTGAGTTTAAAAAACGATATGGTAAAATTACTTGATGTGACAAGAACTAATTCTTTATGAATTTTGTGTGATGATTTGACGTAATCTTCAAGGATAATGTAATTATGTGAAAATTAAGAAATATTATGTTAACGTGGAGCCTCCTAGTCCATGCATTGCGGAATAAAATTTAGATGTACACGGTGTTGCGAATAACTGTTACAGTTTATTAGTTAATTAAAATCATATTTATAGTTCCGTTTTTTAATCTTAATTAGCGAATTTTTAAAATTGGTTTAGTGTTATTTACTTATTATGACGCATTCTGGTAATAATAACCGTTTGAACAGGTTATACGAGGGCTATACGAAAAGTTTCGGTGATTATATCTAACAATATCATTTTTAAACGAATTTTAACGTACCTTGGAAGATTTAAAGTAATTATTACGAGTTGTAAATTTAGAATGAAGTTATTTATTTACCGAGTGGGTTTTATCTTGTTTTCTACAGTCATTCGAGGTTACTATCATCTAGCCATTTTAGACATTTCTACTTAAAATTCAGCTCGCAGAGGCGGCAATAACTTTTACAAAATATAAAAGAACGACAGACAACGTACGATAGAAGCAACGAAAGGTTATGGTGCCGAGTTAAAATTGTTGGCCGCTTTTAATAATGATATCTTATAATATATAATACTCATAAAATATGTTCCTTTCATAAATTTGTTTGGGACGTAATTAAGCAAACTGTACTTACAGTTTAGTATGTAACAATAAAGGGTAGCTTATTAACATATAGGAATTTTGTCCATACTTATGTATCGAATCCATATGTACGGAGAATGCTTAATTTTTTACATTAGCTTAGTTTAGTTTAGTTTATCGAAAATTCAACTTAAATTAACTCCTCTGCACCATTTTCTACTTGGTTTTACGCTTTTTGCCATAAATTACTTTCGACCGATTTTCACACACAAAATCTGATTTTATACAATTCTTTTTAGTCATCGCCAAATACAACTGAAAAATTTTATAATTGTACTTGTTACATAGTGTTTACCTATTATTTGAGTTTTTGAAGATCATTTTGACCTTCAGTGCGTGCACGCGCGCGTGCATGTGTTTATGGATGTAAGTTAGTATACACGATAACTCCATAATCATAATATGTACATGTACATACGTAAAATTTTGTATTTAAGCTTCATTTTATTTGTCGTGGAGCTGATTAGATCCAGCGGCGGGGAGGTGTGTATTAGTCGTAGATTTTGATGTTTATCAAATATTTTTGAAGCAGCTGCATATTTCAAAGATATAAAAATACCTTTACAGGGTATCTCTAAAAGGTCTGTACAAAATACTAGGACAAATTCCTGAGACTAAAATATGAAGATCTAGCCCAATTTACCTTAGTCCAAAATTTGATAGTTTCGAAATACAAGGTATCAAAGATATTACCTTTTTTAACCTCCAGAGGGCGCCACCAGAAGCCCTTCGTCTACATTTAAAGCTCCATAACTTTCTGCATCGCTATATAAAATTTCCAGCTAGCAATTATTATCCCTGATGTTTTCTTCAAAAAGGTGTACTTGGTAGATGTCGTTTCGAGCAGCCGTTTCTGTGAAAATCGAAGTTAACCGTTTCATTGCGTACTAAAATTCACCATAGCCTTCCTTCACACTTTATCCAGGCTTAGGACTGGTCTAAGAAGTTTGGAACGTGTCTAAGGACCAGCCGGCCAACAACCACTGAACTTTACACAAAAACATAATGTAAGAATGAACTGGCAAGGAACAAGAGGAATAGCAATAACAAACGACCAAAATAGCAAACTTTTATTAAATTATAAATTGTTCAATTAAACTCTAAGTAAATGCTGCTCTCGTTTTTATGTACACAAAGATTAATTCTACGGAGAAAATTGAACTGCACCATATCCATCATCTCTGCATCTAACCGTACAATGTTTACTGTTCTCTTAAAGTTCTATTAACCCTATCCTTAGAAACGCCAAATTCCACACCAATGTGTCTGGTACTCAGACTCGGATCTTCCTCAATTGGTTCTAAAATTTCTTCCTTAACCTCTGCTGTTCTAATAGTACGATTCCGTCCATAATCAACCGCAGCAGGAGTAAAACTACCGGTTGCTCGAAGCGTCAAATGTTTGATGGTTTGTAACGCTTCAATTTTAAAATCTTTCTTTGTATACTCTGACCGGTTGCGGACCATTTCCTTGGCTATAACCATAAACTAATATCTTGTCAGTCAATTGTGTGTTAATGTAGGGTATGGCCATAGCGAAAAATTCTTCTTCTTCTTGTTATTAGGCATTTCTGCCTGTTCAATTGATAACCTTTATGCCTCTCCGTGATGTTGTCGCATCACCTTTTGCACTTGTTCTACCTCCTGGCGATTTATCTCTGGCTGTCTTGATTAGCCTGTTGTCCTCCATTATACTTATATGGTTATCCATTCCTCTTTTCTGTTCAGCGTCCATTCGTTTTTTTCCCAATATAGCATTTCCTTCTAACTTCATCGCTCCTTATTCGGTCTTTTAGAGTATTTCCGGTGATTCTTCTCAGTATTCGAATCTCAGCTGTTTCCAATAATCTTTGCGTCTTGGCTGTGTTAGGTCTCGTTTCTGCCATATAGGTCATTATTGGTCTTACGGTACCTTTGTATATTCTTGATTTTGTTTCCGTTCTGATGTGTTTATTTCTCCAAATTGTGTTATTCAAGCATCCAGCTACCTTATTCGCTTTTTGTACTTGTTCCTTAACTTCTGCTTCAAGCTCCCCGAAGCTTGATAATGTGATACCTAAATATTTGATTTCCATAATTTGTTCTATACTTGTTCCGTCAATTTCTATTTTACATCTGATAGAATTTTTTGTTAATTTTACTACTACTTTACTAATGTCTTAGTTTTTTGGGTGGAGGTGATCATATTAAATTTTTTTGCCGATATATTAAATATATGGACTAGTCTTTGAAGGTTGTCCTTGTCTTGGGCTATTAAAAGTGCATCATCTCCTTAGCAGAGTATTTTTACTTCCCTTTTCCACGTTATGTAACCATCGCCGGCATTGACTTTTTTTATTATTTCGTCTATTATCAAGTTAAAGAGTAAGGGGCTTAAGGAGTCTCCCTGTCCTATACCGGTTCCTATGTCTATTGGTTTCGTAGGTTGTCCATCTATTCTAACTTCTATTGTATTTTATCTATGTATATATATATATATATATATATATATATATATATATATATATATATAGTATATATAGTATATAATATTGCATCTGTAGGGGATCTTCCGTTTCGAAAACCTTGGTTTTCATATGTTGTAGTTATTTTCTGGTGTATTTATTTCGATAGTATTTTAGTTATTAGTTTCAGCGTAGTGTTTAATAAGTTCCCTCTGTAACTGTCTGGTTCCTTCTTATCGCGTTTTTTTTAACAATAGAACGAGGGCACTGGTTTTCCATTCTTGCGGTACTTTTTTATCTTTTAGAGTTCTATTAATTAATGTTGTTAGCTCCGCCGCATTACAACAATTGTTTTGCTATTCCGTCTTTACTGGCGGCCTTTCTGTTTTTAATTTCACTTTATGCTTTCTCTACTTCCAATCCATTTATTATGGTTTCTTCGTTTAATATAATCTCTGGGTTTTCTGATTCGTTTGGTGTAGGTTCATCTTCTCTGTATAATTTTTGTAGGTACTCAATCCAGGTATTCTTGTCTATATGTTCTACTTCTATTAGTTCCTTCATTTCTGCTTTCTGTCCTTTTATAAAATGCCACATTTCTTTTTGCAGGCCATAGAAGTCGTATTCCATTTCCTTTGAGAAGCGTTCCCAGCGGCCGTTTTTGATTTTTCGATTTTATGAGTTTCGTTTCTTATTCTTTTATATTTATTATGCGTTTACTGTGTTCTGTTTGACGCGTATTCCAGGTATGCTTTACCATTTCTTTACATATTTCTTGTACTTCTTCGCAGAACCAAGGCGTTTGATAGTACATATTTCTTAAAGGTATATATTCCCAAATATTGTTTTCTGATAATTTGATTTGCGCAACGCGTCATAACTTAACCCTTTGCGCAGGACTACATCATCTGACATGATTTGACTTCCTAAGCCTCCATTTTTTTTTGACTTCCTGATGCACATTACAGCAGGAAGCTTTGTTGTGGTTTTTCCCCTAAAATTTATGTGAAAGTGCCATTAATTTAATGGTAAGATATCTTTTAACTTGTTATACTAAAAATTAAAACATTTGCTCTTTTCAGGCACTTTTTTTTACTGCACTTTTATTTTTTACTTTTACATTTAATATTACTGCTTTGGATTGCACAATTAATTTTACTGTTGCGTACGCTTCCATTTTATGATTGCAATTTTTGCATTCAAAATTTCAAGAAATGCAATAAATGGATTTTTAAATTTCACGAAGATTGATTTGTATGGATAATTCCAGTTTGGGTGTGACTGATAACATTATTTAAGATATTGCGCAATAATGGTGCAAGTATGACATCACCTTGGTTGACCGTTTCGTAAACATTTAGATACCAGAGGTTATTAAAAAATTTGTGTACAAAATTTTACAAAGGTATTTATGTAATGATTTTTTAATTTAAGGATAGTTTTAAGATCCATTTTATTTAATCATATCTCATATTAACTGTTAATAAACATATTTGTATATTTTTTATTGTTTTACATTTTGATACATTTTTATTGTTAACAAACTCGGTTTAGTTGTTCCGAGATAATTAAAAAATATATAACTTGGCGTCCGAGATCATTTTATTAGTGTTACATTATAATTTTTTATTATTTATGTTCAGTGAAAATAATCGATTTAGATTTAGTGGTAATTGAGCAAATCAAAATTATTGAACCGACTCTATTGAATCTTCCGACTGGGACAAAGGCATTATTTGTGGTGAATGGTTGTATCTCCAGTCAGTTTGATGATTTGTGTTTTGGAGAACTTATTTCTCATTTGCTTTATTACATTTATTTCATTATTAAATTTATTTCATTATTAAATTTATTCATTTATTATTACACCATTTACACCACTCTTTTTTACAACTTAAGATGTTTGTTCTTATTTTCTCCCAATTTTCTTCTACTCCATCATTTTCTGTGATTTAATGTTTTCGATTTTTTCTGTTAGCCTCTTTTGATAAAGGTATCTTGTATAGTCATCCTGTAGACTTTCAATTTTTATCTTTGTAGTGTTATCTGTTTGATGGTTTCTGCTGTTGTATATTCGTGTTTTCATTCTTATTTTGCCTAGTACTAGTTTATGATCGCTTCCTATTTCTGCAGAGGTTTGTGCTCTTACGGCTATCATTTGAGATGGATGTAGTTCTCTATTTGTTCTCTGGTAACCTTCAAAGGTATGTTTATATTTTTCTTTGTCGTGGAAAAATGTGTTATTTATCCGTATAGCGAAAAGTTGAAGAAAGAAATTAAAATTACAATAAAGATTTGTCAGACTGAATTGTTTGACAATACTCTTTTGTAACTAATGACAGTACTTAATAACGTTTAGTCGTTGCCATATTGAATTTTAGTGCACAATGAAACATTTAAATTCGATTATCGCAGAAACGGCTACTCGAAGCGACATCTACATGGTATACCTTTTTTGAAGAAAACATGTCAGGGAATAAGAATTTCTGACTAGAAATTTTATATACCCAGGCAGGAAAAAGTTATGGAGCTTTAAATGTAGACAAAGGGATACTGGTGGCGCCTTCAGGAAGATAAATCAATACTACGATCAAATTTGGATTTCTCATCATAGAAAACCTCTAGGTACCAAATCTCATGTAAATCCTGTTATTATTAAGGTAGATGAAAAAAAATAGTTTCACAAAAGAATAACTTTGACACCCTGTATTTCGGAAAGTATCAACTTTTGGACTAAGGTAAATTGGGCTACATCCTCATATTTTAGTCTCAGGAATTTATCCTAGTATTTTGTATAGACCTTCTAGAGGTTCCCTGTATATAATCTTAAACATATCGATACGTTCTGTATAGTTTCCTGACAAATTCCGTAAGGTAGAATTTAGGTGTTTATTCAAATAAAAATATCCAATAAAGATCAACTTTATAGGAAAATGTGTCAACATATTTTTTAAAGATGATTTAATTTTGCATTTCTTTTCTTTATAAAGTTTCTTAACCCTGCTGTTCTCCTCGACAAGACTATACACTTGTGCTCCTTCGGGTCATAATGACCCGAACTCCTGAAATATGAATTAAGACCAATATGACAACAATTTTTTTACATTTATTAACTTTGTTTCACTAATGCAATGTGTTTTATATGAACCGTGAAACTTACAATAAATTCAACCAAATTTAAATAAAAACGATCATATTAGTTTTGTTATCACACTTAGAAGGGAAAAATTTGCAGCGTACTCGTTTGTTTTTGTTGCTAGTTCCAGGAATAGGTGCGGTAGAATTTTCCACCAATGGTTGTTGAATAGCTGGTACAATTGCAGCTGCTTGTTCATTACGTGGAAGATGTTTTCTGGACAAAATGTAAGAATTTGCCAACTGTTTGCCCAGTTGTTCCAAAAACAGTCTTCTTTTAAACAAAACATTTTTATTCCAGTCCGGATTTATTTCGCGCCATAAGACGAAAGCATTATAGGCACTGGTATCTAAAATATTGTAAAATAAGATTATGGGCCATCGATTTGTTTTTCGTTTGCATGTGTATGCACCGATTAACTGATCTAATGTATCAACTGCTCCTTTGGTAGAATTATAATCAAGTATAATTTGTGGTTTTTTGTCTTCTCTGTCGCTTATTTGTTTCCGGTTATGACATGTCCTCATTAGAATGACCTTCCTGTATTTTTTTGGAATATAAGACACAACTGCGGTATCTTTAGTAAAATAAAATTTGGAACTATGCACAACGTTATTTACTTCCATAATAGGTAGCTCAGGCTTGCTTTTGCTGACAGTCCCTATCATAGTAAGATTTTTTTTGAGACGCATTTGACCCAATTTATACGAAGTAAAGAAATTGTCACAAGATACATTCTGACCTCTTCGTCCATACGTAAGGTCTAAAACTACTCTCAGCCCCTGATCCTTCTCAGGTTTTCCCCTAGGTGATTTTCCCGTATATACTTGAACTTCTAAAGCATAAGAACTTGCACTATCACAAAGCGTCCATATTTCGATGCCATAATTTTGCTGGCTTGCTAGGTATATACTGGTTGAATGGACAACGACCTGTAAATGCAACCAGCTGCTTGTCCACAGTTACGTTTTGCCCAGGATTGTACAATTTTGGTAGTATTTCAGCCTATTTGTCCCAAAATTCTCTAATAGGAGCCAACTTATCGCGTAGTCTTCTTTCTTGACGATCTGCTTTATTATTAAACCGTAACATGCGTGATATATAATAAAATCGTTTCAACGACCTTGTTGCGCGAAAAAGAGGTCTGCCTGTTTCTGCATTCCACAAACTTCTGGTAGATTCATCATGCGATCTGTAAACTCCTCCTAACAGTAACAAACCTATGTACGCCTGCAACGTAATGCCATCTAATTCTTGCCACTTGTCACCGTACACTCTACGACCTTCGATGTTAGTCATTTTCAAAATTATATTTTCCGAGAACTATTGAAAAATAGCTGTAGATTTTACATCCTGGACTCGTGCACTACTGTACTAGTTGGACCTGGGGCGACTTTTATGATATTTGCACTAGTTGCACGCCCTGATTGAAGAAATGGATCTAACATCCAAGTTATGGCATTATCTTTAGATTGAACCGATTGAGCAGGTGGCATCAATTGCATAGGATTTGTCCGTGCAGCATCGTCGAAAAAATTATCGTCTGACTATCACTATCTTCACTGATATGATCTTTCTCTTCAGAAGCTTTATCGTCAGTAATGTCACTGAAATTATCAATAATAAGATATTTTTTTGCCATTATTGTTATTTCAGCACTTTAGAAGAACTAGTTAGTACGTACAACAAACCGCACTTTACTCTGTAACGTAACAAACAAAACTGTCGGTTACATACTGCGATGTGAGATTTATACCTGCTGCAAGTTGCAAGTCTGTTCCTGTTTCGACTTGCACACACGGCTACAGACCTACCGAAAGTGATGTAGTAACTCGCATTCGAACAAGCATGTGATGATATGCATATTATCTATCCTCAAATTTCAATATAAAATAATTGGAAATACAAATTTATACGTCCTACTAATGTATTACAGCCTCGGGTCATAATGATCCGAGGAACATCAATGTAACAATCATGTTTAAAAAAATAAGGGAAAAAAATTTATTAAAACAAACAAGCCACCTCATTCTTCAATGGATTAGAAACAAAGTCATTAACTACGAAGTTTAGATATTAACCTTCACCGTCCCAAAATAAGTTTAAAACATGGAATCCCAAAACCGGGTCAAAATTGACCCGGTTAAGCCAATCATCAATAAAAATCAGAAGGAAGTCATTTCTTGACGAACTTGGCTCATCGCTGGCTAATGACAATATCCTACGACGAAGTAATCAAATTATACAGGACGGAAGAGGATTTTCTAGAGCCACTTGTAGTGCAATAGAAAGTACCGGAATACAACTTGCAAAAAAGGCCAAAGAAGATATTGATACGCAGGGAAAAAAAAGAGGCCGCTGTCATCAGTGTCGTGGTTCAAAATGTTGGAATTATTTCCATTTTATACTTTTCCAGCGTATTCTATATATTTTCGTCTTTAATAATGGAATTAAACCAAAGAAACTCAAAACCAATAAATTTATTCTACAAAAAAAGTTACTATTAATGATTGGACACAAACAATAAAATAGAAAAAGCCAAGAGCACATTCGAACAAAATGTCAAAGCACTTCCTCAAAACCTGCAAATATTGTTTGGTTGTTGGTATTTTGGCAATAAACGTTAATATACTATTTCACCTTTATAATGGTTCTCCATCTTCATCTTTTTGACAGTAATGACAAGTAATCTGCTTTTCGATAATGGTGCTATGTTTTGTACATACAAATTTGTGGCATAAATCACACTTATTAGAAAATTTATTGTCATTACCACGACACTGATGACAGCGGCCTGTTTTTTTTCCCTGCGTATCAATATCTTCTTTGTCCTTTTTTGCAAGTTGTATTCCGGTACTTTCTATTGCACTACAAGTGGCTCTAGAAAATCCTCTTCCGTCCTGTATAATTTGATTACTTCGTCGTAGGATATTGTCATTAGCCAACGATGAGCCAAGTTCTTCAAGAAATGACTTCCTTCTGATTTTTATTGATGATTGGCTTAACCAGTTAGGATTTTTATTTATCCATATTACAAATGCATTGTAACAAGCAATGTCAAGAAAATTTAGAAAGAGCCGCAGAGGCCATCTTCTTTTAGCTCTTTTGGTTGAATATTCACGTACTATTTTGTCCAAAACGTCTACGCCACTTTTTGTATCATTGTAAGAAAGAATAATTTCTGGCTTGAACTTTTGTCTTCTCCTGCTATTTCGTGTTCATGGTGAAGCGAATATAGCAATACCGCGAATTTTTTAGGTTTAGTAACATAGGAAACTAATGTCACGTCCTTTCCAAATCTAAAATCGGATGAAAACGTTGCACGGGAACCAATGTCCAAAAGGCATTTTGGTATGTCTTTTCTATTTTTACGCAAAGTTCCAATCAATGTTAGATTTTTTGACAATAATTCTTCAGCCAGCGTAATGTCAGTGAAAAAATTATCGGTTGTAATGTTTCGACCACTTCCATACCAATGACTTGCTAATGTCATAACTACTCGTTGCCCCTGATTTCTTTCAACGGCATTTCCTTCTTTTCCCAAATAAACTTGGAAATTGCAGCAAAAGAAATTTTCTGCATCGCAGAGTGCCCAAACTTTTATCCCATATTTACCGGGTTTACTTGGGATATACACTTTGAATGGACAACGCCCTCTAAAGGAGACCAGTTACTCATCGATGGTTCCGCAAGCCGATGGAGAGTACGATTCTCGACAGTTTTTTGCTAAGATATTAGCCACTTCCCGAAGGGGGGCTAGTTTATCTTCCTCTTTTCGTTGGGGTCTTGTATGTAAATCATCAAAACGGACAAATCGTAGTATATCTTGGAATCTACTTCTGCTCATAATGGCTCGATATATACGTCGATTGAAAGACAGATTGCTTGTTGACCATAAGTTATGTGGATTTTCTCTAGCTTCTCTAAATCGACCAGTAAGTATAAGTATTGCAAAGAAAGCGTTAATTTCTGTTGCATCGACATTCACCCACGGCAATTTCAATTCGTTTCCACTTTTCTGGTTATGCGAGTTTACAAAATTATTTGCTCTTTGATTAGTATATTTTACAATTATGTCTATCATTTCTTTTGAAATAAATAACTTGAAAAAATCAATCACTGACACTATGTTTTTGCTTTTATCTGTAAGACCTTTGTCTTGTCGAACAAATTCAGAAATTCTCTTCCTACCTTTTTTAGGAGCTAGATACTTCCAAGTGCGGCCAGCCACAACGATATCACCATCGGAATGTTCCTCATCAATGTTGTTGTCACTGTCGCCTTCTTGATCAGACATAACCACACTTTCATTTTCTAAAACTTCAAGTGGAATATTTCCCTCATGTTCGAGAATATCATCGGTTTCTGATATATCACTATCTTCAGAAGGCACATAGGCATCATCTGAATCATCCATCAGCGCTTCATAAAGTTCTTTTTCAGACAAAGGTCTTTTACGCACCAAAGTTATAAAAAATGCGGTTTCACCACTGTAAATATAGCATTATAAAAAAATACCTTTGAACCACTGCATTGTATGGTCAACTGATCAGCATAAAACACAAAATCGGGATGACAGGGAATGCACGATATTACAAACAGTTGTGAAATATCTTACAGCGCATGATCCAAATCACATATTCATTGTACCGTGGAATCCCAAGATCGGGTCATTGCTGACCCACACCAACAAATATTATTTATACGAAAAAAAAACAATGGATTTGAGATTCCCTATAAATGTATTAAATTTCTTACAAAAATAGGCGAATTCTCAAAAGGAGAATTAATTTAAAAACAATCTGTAAAAACTATTGACGTTTTTGTCTTTTCTGGGTCAGCGGTGACCCCGTTTCGGGACGGCGAAGGTTAATAAGCAAAAAAGTTATCTAAACAACAATTTGATTTCGGGTCATATAGACCCGAAGGTAACAGCAGGGTTAATACAAAGCTAAGCCCGAAAATTAATAAAACAACAGTGAGGGTTATTAAACTACATTGGAATCTTTTTAAGTTATCTATTGGCCTCTATCTAATATGAATGTTTAAACGTCCATCTGATAGGTTATTTTCTGTTTTTACAATGTGGCCTATTTTCGTTATGAGCGTATTAAAAAAGAGGTTGCATAATTACCATTAAAAAAATTATTATTAAAATTATTTCATTTCTTTTACTTTCCACTTTGTAGGTTGGAAGATCGTGTTTTGTTTCGCACCAGATACTTTTATTTTATTTCAGAAAAATGCTATGCTAAATTTTACTTTGTACCTTTTGTAATTGAATTGCACAGTTTTACTGTAAACTAATTAGTTTGCTTAGTTCAGTTTAAATAAAGGAAAACTACTGGCAAAAAATAACAAACAGTTACTAATCCTGAAGTGTTTTATTTTAGTGAAACAAACCGAAATAAAGTTTTGTGTGTAGAGTAGTATTTGTTGTACCCTTCACAGAAATTACAAATAAACGAATACATGTTCTACAAAACTAATCTTCTCTCTTGCTGTTCATTTTATAAATGAATTCTCTCAAGCGAAAGTAGAACGAATGTTGTACAATCGTTAACTCTGTATTTGTTTTGTTCCAATCGTAAACCCTAAAAAAATACCTCGCATATTTAATACAAAAGTGGGGGCATAATACTTTGTTTTACGTTAGTTTGTATAAATCAACGGAACGTTGTAATGGGTGCTCTCTAATTGTGTTATGCTATGGAGCTATTGAGCTATTGAGCTAATTTACTAATCTAGGATTTTGAAGTGTTGCTTAGTTATTAAACGCTGCCAAGCTGCATAGACATAAAGCATTTTTACCTCACAATACGAAAGTATTGAGAGGTATTGTAATCGGTCGGCGAAATTTCGAGTGCATCACTTTAGTTTTTGTGAATTATCGAAAAATAGAAAATAGATAGAAAGTAGATCCCAGCGTATTATTAAAGAGGATTAAATTTCCTTTAAAATGAGCTGCTATAATTATAAATTTCTGTACTGTAAGTTGGATAAAAATAGGTTAAAACATGAAAAATTTTTTTGGCCCTTTGTTAAAAAATGTTCGAAAAATTTGTTTTGCCTTTTTACACGTTTTGAGACATTTCTGCCGTTTTGAGCCATTTCTGACCAGTTGAGATGATGTTTCCGAAAAATTTTTTGGCCCTTTGGTCAAATATATTGAAAAATTTTTTTTGGATTTTTAATCGTTAAAATGTCAGAATTCTAATAACTTTTTTTTATTAGAATTTATGTCATTTAGGAATTATATTCTAACATCTTAAAATTTATACTTAAATAAATAGATTTAAATACTTGAAGAAGGAAATATAAATCTTTTATTTTGAGGCCCATCTTGAAACAATAAATATTCAAAAAATGATTATAGAAAAAAACAATTTAATGATATAAAAAAAAAATTTTTAGTAACAAAAAAAACACAGTACACTAGTTATAAAACACGTCAAATTCTTTCAATTTTACTTGTGATTGTTTAAATTATCAATTACATTGTATTGTGAGGTCATGTGTTGCACACATCAAATTTTTTTTTATATGAAATAACGTTGATCAAATTTTTGTTATTCGATGTTTCGTAGTTTCGTCTAAAACAGCAATAAATCATGCCCTGTATGTATCAGATCATCAATTTGAGAAAATCCATTTGATAGCTTAACTGACACGCGTTATGGGCTACTCTTATTATTGTGTAGCGCGTGATTATTGAAATAAATTGTTTTTAGAAGCTTTACAGTCAAATATCGCTGAAACTATCGAACCAGTTAGTACCCATCTATTCATGTGGTATTAAAAACAAATTTAAATTAATGTGCTATATAAGCTTGCTAATCTTTAACAATATACTTCGTATTAAGCACTAGAATTAAGGATTATTTTAATTTTGTAGCGCTGCTGTTTATATTTATGTTTATATTCTTAAAGTTTCTTTCTGAATGTAGGACCTCGTCAGGAGATAACATATTATTGTAAGTGAGGTATTCTACACATGATACACACACACACACGCACACGCACACGCACACGCACACGCACACGCACACGCACACGCACACGCACACGTACACGCACACGCACACGCACACGCACACGCACACGCACACGCACACGCACACGTACACGCACACGCACACGCACACGCACACGCACACGCACACGCACACGCACACGCACACGCACACGTACACGACACGCACACGCACACGCACACGCACACGCACACACACGCACGCACACGCACACGCACACTCACACGCCCAC
>JARFJB010000400.1:7862500-7870000 GCA_036346205.1 Vesta saturnalis | reverse complement strand
GTGCGGTTATTAGGGGCAACATATCCCAAATACATCTATGCTAGGGAAAGCAAATACTGTACATTCCTCATATTGTATATATATATATATATATATATATATATAGTGAGGTTTTTTTCATTATTTGTATGGGGTTCTCGGAAACCATAAAAGTTACACATTTGCTTAAATGGTGAATGATTTGCTTCTTCAGAGGACTGATCCAGATACGCGTTTGTTGATTTAAGTAAATGCATGGCTTACTAGATATTTGTAAAAAAGTGAAATTCTCCAAAATCGTTTCAGCGCTTTAATTCGCTTGTTTCTAAAGATAGATAAACATTGTTTAAATACAATTTGTAGATAATTCTGTGCCGACTAACGTTACCGTACTAGGTTTTCTAATTTTGCTTAGCATTCTGAAATTATGAATCAAAGTTGAACTTTTTTAAATGTGAACAATAGTTGACTATGATATATTTTAATAGGGCATTTTTTTCTGATGGTAATAATGTAAGGGTTGTATCACTTCTTAATAAATAAAAACACTATACACGTTTTTCAATTATTATGTTTAACAAAAATCATATCGTGCCATGGAGAACAAAAGTGAAGTAACTGAAGCGTTTATCTTCATCTTGGGCAGTTCGTTCGTTGGTGTAATTCTTATCGGTTTTGTCAGTGTGGAGGTGCTTCAGAAAATTAATTTTGATGAACGCAAATTTCGAGAAACTTGATATGATCGAATATTATAGTATTTGTAACAAAACAGTCAACGAGCGGCCGAACGCTATTTTTTATTGTGTTTAACAATTTAACAGAGTTTGGGAGTTTTGTGAAGCCCAGAAATAGTGGCAATATTGATGAAACCGTGCAGATAAATGTTCTAACTGTTGTTAATCAAAATCCATCTACATCAATACGGCAAATTGCACAAGACGTTGCAATCTCACAAAGCACAGTAGTGATAACTTTAGCAAAACATAAATACCATCCTTATAAATATTCATTTAGACAAACTTTGCACCCTGGTGGTGATGAAAGAAGTTTAAATTTTTGTAACTGGTTCATAAATATCTGCCATGAAAACAACAACTTTTCGATGCAGATCTTATGGACGGACGAAACACATTTTACAAACTGAGATATGTTCAATCACCATAATGAACACCTGTGGGCCAATGCAAATCCTCAACGTATACAAGAAAGACGACCTCAGATTAAGTTTGGCTTTAATTTATGGTGCGGTGTTAATAGTTCGCAGCTTGCAGCTTATTTTTAATGTACTTTAACTGGAAATCGATATTTGCAATTTCTTAGGGAAGATTTTAACAATATCCTACGTGAATTAAATTCATACACCCGTGCAAACATACAGTGGTATCAAGACGACGGTGCCATTCGCCACTATCAGGCGTAAGTTAAAAGATATTTAGATGAAATTTTTCCAAACTCGTGGATAGGCAGAAATGGTCCTGTTTTATGGGCTGCACGTTCCCTTGATCTTTCACCATTAGACTTTTTTGTATTTGGAGTAATAAACGGTCACGTATATGTGCGACCATATGCAACCCGGCAAGAACTACCAGAATCTGTTATTAAGGCGTTTAACAGATTAGATGGGCGTAAAACTAGGAAAGCTGTTAATGTTCCATGGCAAGGTATGATTTTTGTTAAACCTAATAATAGAAAAACGTGTATTGAGATTTTATTTATTAAAATAAGTGATACCTACAGCCCTTACATCACTACAATCAGAAAAAATGCACTATTAATATATCATAGCCTACTATGGTTTCCATTAAAAAAATTCAACTTTGCTTCATAACTTCAAAATGATAAGCAAAATTACAAAACTAATACGGTGATATTATTTGGCACAAAATTATCTACAAATTGTATTTAACCAATCTTTATCTATCTTTAGAAATAAACGAATTAAAGCGCTGAAACGATTTTGTAGAATTTTACTTTTTTACAAATATCCAGTAAGCCATGCGTTTTCTGAAATCAACAAAAGCGTATCTGGATTAGTCTTCTAAAGAAGCAAATCTTTCACCATTTAAGCAAATGTGTCACTCGTGGTTTCCGAGATCCCCATACAATTAATGAAAATAACTCACACGGTATTTATATGTATCAAAACATTTAACAATTTCAAAGTGCATACAGAGCTTGAAATAACTTTGAATAAAATTAAAATTGAAAAGAAACGTAATTATTGCTAATTATTAATTATTACTAATAATTAGGATTCTGGTTGAGGTTATGTTGTTACCTGCGAGACTTAATTTATAGAACGCCAACGTTATTATCGATTAGCAACATAATTTAGTGTATCTTGACAATTTTGGACGAGAAATCGAAAATTCGCTCAAGTGCACTACAACGCTAACGCTATAAGTACGCCATTCTCTTCGTACTGAAGGCTACACATCTAAAACCAACATCGTAATGATATAAAGTATATATATATATATATATATATATATATATATATATATATATATATATATATATATATATATATATGGGTGTGTTTGTGTGTGTGATTTATTTTAACGAACAACGCAGCCCGAGGATAGGTCTCCTTACTCGTCCAACGGGACCTTCATCTCACGATGTACATTTGTACACCGAAGTCTGCGTTCAATTCCCTAAAAAAATAAAAAGTTAGTCGTCAATTTATTAAAGTGTGCACTCGAAGACCTGTACATTAAGCTACAAAGAATGAGCGCTGACATGTCAAATAAAACCTTAAAATGAACGCTGAAAATGTAACGGTATTATAGCAGTGAACAGTTTTCTTCCTGTTTATGAAAAAAAAAGTAATTCTGGGTAAAGCTAAAATAAAAATAAAAGAAACAGAAAACAATATTTTATATCATACATCAATTAATAGTTTAAAACTAAACTATTATTTTTGATAAATAGAAACTATCACCTACTAATCACACCGCTTTAAATATGTCAAGATGAAGATGTGTCACATGACCCGGCCATAGTTGAACCTGTAGAAAATAAATTCATTTACTTTTATTGAGTAATGGTCATGACGTTAAGGAAACAACCGGTGAACCGTATAAAATTTGGAAACTGTCACATTTAATCTCAAAGTTCTCATAAAATTCTTCTTTTCTAATGAACATGTAAAATAGTTTAATTTCTCTATCAAGAAATAACACAATATCTTATTCTCGAGATAAAAGGGTTCACATAGGCTTAAAATATACTATTAATCATTTACTGCGACAAGACATCTAGTGACACATGGTATATTATGTTTTACATCTGATTACATTGGTACGAAAATAAAGTTATACAATTATACATTATACGTTTACGTATACAGTATCGTTAAGCATATCTTATTCGTCCGTCCAGACATAAATTCATATTTACACATGGATGGCACAAACTTTTTTTTAATTTATTTTCGCTATAATAACCGAGCCGAAAAAGTGCAGCTCCTATTTTGATCTTAATAGAGCATTCCTCCTGAGTTAAACGTGACGATTAACAAAACCTTCAATAAATATCTTGTGGAAATATAGTTGTCATTCGAATGCATTTTTGTGGAGATTTCAAATACACATTTTAATGACCTCAACATATCGCACTTTTCACAGATAGGCTGTTTTATTAAGGTCGGCCACCGGCCATATCTCGAAAACTACTGGACATACCAATTTATTATTACAGTTGTCATGAGAAAATCCTGGAAATTATTTTCAAAGTTCTGCATTTCGTCGCAAGGGGGCGCAATTAAAAAATAAATATTAAAATTCTAATTTTTTCCGAAAATTTCCAAATTAAGGTATACCCTTAGTAACATTACCAGAAAGCTTAAACAATTCTGCACCATTTTGGTTTAAGGTTCATTGGCGCACCGACCATAATAAGAGGAAGCTAGTGAAAGTGTAAATATTTAAAGCGCTATAACTTCTAAACAACTTATCCGGTTATGGTAAGCGCAAGCTTGTTTCGAAGAGAAAGGTAAGTACTTTTAATTGTCGTGTCTACCGGTACACAGTATTTGCTAATAAAAAATCAAATCCTTAAATCATACAGTATAACTGTGACATTATAATCGGAAAGTAGATTATATTTTCAAGAAAACAAGTTATTGACAAAAGAATAATTGTTTAAAGACTTTAATTGAAGAATTCGTTGTGGTCACAGTTTCGTATGTGCATAGGTAGGATTAGTAGTAATTTGTTGTATTCGTGCCTCCCTTCACACTTTATTTAGGCTAAGGACTGGTCCAAATTATGTAAAAGGTCAGATTTTGAGAGTGTTTAAACACCAGCGGACCATAAGAAATAATAAAATAATGCTTGAAAACTTTTTGGGAAAACAATCGAAACATACTTATCATGGAAAACTTGTTAAAGGGTTTATTAAATAAAACTATTAATTCTTGTCCTAGAACTATAAGATAGCTGTTTCTATTTCTGCTCATGAAATCGGATTTATGGCATTTTCAGTTCGCCCAACCATGTTGTCCCGTGTGGTTGGTTGCGTTTTTCAAACAATGTTTTTTATTGCCCCATAAGTAAAAATCTAATAGAATGAATAACAGAGTTAAATCCGGTGACGTAAACAAACTACCCCTTCCAATCTAGAGGTTTGGGTAAGTAACATTCACGGACTCTGCAAAAATTGTGATGAACAACCATCATGTTGATACCACCTGAATGTTCTTAGGTAAAGAAGAATATCTTCTAAGTCATTTTCTACAAAGTTTAAATAAGATTCGTCATTTAAATGGCCATTACAAATAACTGGCCCCTATAATTCTTTTTCCAAAAATTTCCCATCACACGTTTACACTCTACCTGTTTTGGTGGCCCACTGAGCGCATCCAATGAGGATGTGTTTGTGACCAATAGTGCATATTATTTAAATTAACCCTGCTGCAGCGAGTAAAGGTGACCTCATCAGTCCATAAAACCAAGGAAGGGAATTGAGCATTTTCATTGCACATCTCTCTTAGCCAATAGCAATAGGCAAAACTAGCTGCTGTATGTAAAACTACATGATAGGATGTAGCTTAACGTTTTTTTTAAATTCGAAACACCGCAGGGACACTTACGCCTAGGTCTATGGAAATTTGTTTTGTGCTTAAATGTGGACCCGTTTCCACGTACGGAAGAACGGTTGTAATATTGTCTTCATTCCTTACCCGACGTTTTCTGATTTGGACTGAAATGAGTTGTACATTTCCTGTTTGCCTTAAACGTATTGTCACCCACCGAAATACTCTTCTAGTATAGCGCCTTTATTCAGGATATCTGGTAGTATATTCTCGTCCCACAACAGGTGCATTTTGAAAACATTCGAAAGAAGCATATCGTAAGCTCTTTAGAAGAACATAGCACAAACTTTGATTAGATCAAAAAGAAACTAAGAAAAGAGAAACTTTTGTCATCACAACACCTATCAAGATTAAATCAGTTGACAACTCTGTCAACCTATTTGTCTCCGTGGATACCTGTCGATTTTCTTTCACAGGGATCTATATTTATTTTTCAAAACACCGTTTTGGAATTCCTACATTAAAAGTTTCCAATGATAATGTTATGCTATGTTATTAGTTAAACTAATTATTTTTGGAGCATTGGAATAATGAGTGACAAATCACACAGGCAGGTTGAAAACATGTTTTTGTCATTTCGGGATAAAATCAATAAAATTGTTATCATTACAAATTGCGCCCTCTAGCAATTGTACTAGGAACTATTGTGTACCAGTAAATACGACAATAGGAGGTACTTATCTTTCTCTTCTAAACAAGCTTAAGTTTACTAAAATCGGATATGCTATTTAAAAGTTGCAGCGATTTAAATGATTACAATTTCACTAGTTTACCCAACTCGTATTAAAGTCGGTACTCCAACGAGCCTTAAACCAAAATGGTGTAGAAATGTAAAGATTTCTAATGATGTCGTCAAAGGTAGAGGGGCACGGGGTAGAATGGCATACCTAACGTTTAGAATATCTTCCGTGCCAGAGCCATTTAAATTTTGGGTCCCAATTAAACACAAAACATTCTTCAATGTTTAATTATCAAATTAGAGAAGCTTAAAAATATTAAAAAAAAGTTTAGAATGTTTAGCGGATGTCAAAGAAAAATGTCAAAATGACCGTTCTGCCCCAACGATGGGACAGAATGGCACCTTTCAGCGGCAGAAGGGTTTATCCAAAAAGTAATATTAACCCATATATTCGTATTGTATTTAAAAAAACCAAAGCTTAAATACACAACTTTAATATCAAAAGTAAAAAGATAAAAACATATTAAGCCATATTTGGTAAGCTTAGCCTTATTTTCATAAGTCGCAGACAAGGACAATGTCATCGTCATCACTTTCAACACCTGCACAAGAATTGTGGGCCCAATTTTTACAAATCCAACCCTCCGTTGATTTAGAGTAAAATTCTTTGCAGTAAAGACATTCAGTATCATCATCATCAGTTTCACTGTCTGTCGAGGAATTTTCTTCTATGTCAACTTTTTTTTCTTTTTTTTGATCAACTTTATTCTTTTTTCCAGTTGTATCTAGTTTTATCTTCTTTTTTTGTTGAGGTAGGTGTGTAGATCCCCTTTCTGTTGGTCTACTCTCGATTCTTCTTTGAATTTGTTTTCTTTTCATTAACTCTTGTTTTGTAATGGTAACCTCTAATTCCTCCTTATATGGAGTTGAGGAGAGAATCGCCGTTTTGCCTCTTTTCCTAGAAATTCTTTTCGTGGTCTGAGCAATCTTTGAAACAGGCATAATATCTGTAGGAGACTTGCAATTAAAACTACTATTTTTGGCATCTTCAACATTATTAAGGGGTATCTGAATAATTATTTGGCCATTTTCAGAATTCAGAGCAATTCGGGACATTGGACTTTAGCACTTGAACAATGAGGTTGATAACTTGAACAATGGGGTTGATCACTTGAACAATGGGATTGATCATTCAATAAATTATCAATAGTGTCAGGCAACGCATTTGTCTTCTCACTTTCAGCTGTAACGTGAACTGGAGTTATATCAGACGTTGCAGACGGCATATAGTCACAATCCTTAAACACAAATTTATCAACAGGCCATATTCCGGTTTTGCGAAAACTATTAATAGCAGTTTTCATGCTTTCTTCTACGTAGGCAGCTCCAAAAATTGTTGAAATCTGGTGTAACGTAATAACCTTAGAAGGATTAGTTCTCAACCATTTTCATGTTTCGTATTCATAGTATGTGCTTAGTGGTTTCATGAAACTGACATCTAGGGGTTGTAATTATGCGAACAGTGGGGAGGTAGGCATAAAAGTACTATACCATTTTCACGAGCCAGATTAATCAAAGCAAGACTCTTTGTTTGCGTCGAATGGCCGTCTAGAATGAGAAGAACCTGGTGATTTTCCTTCTTTGCATTTGAGAATTGTATAAACTGCTTGAACCAAATTAAAAATAACTATGTTGTGATCCAACCCGAGTCACTTACTTCCACCATCGATCCAAGAGGTAATCC